>JAECUM010023387.1:0-21222 GCA_016617855.1 Megalonaias nervosa
ATATATATACATGTACGTTACGAAGTATGATTATTTTCTTTTAATAAATGTCAAGATAGTTTAGTTTGTTAAAACATTTTCAATTTTGTTATATTTTACAACGTATAAAAATTGTCAAACGTTTTGTCCTACTTAAGTTATATATATCTTACATAGTATCTACTTGTTGCTTGAAGAAAAACAAAACTTGTTAAAACTATTGTTAAGTTGGGCCGAATTGTCTTTCGAGTTGGGCCGAATTGTCTTTCAAGTTGGGACGAATTGTCTTAATTTCGGCTCAAGTTGGACCGAATTATCTTGGGACGAATTGTCTATAATCCACATTTAGATGACACATATTTGTGGTTTTATATCCTGCTTTTAGAGAAGACTTTGTTTCTAATTGAAAAAAAATAAATAAATAAACAAAATGACGGTAAAATCAAACGGTTTGCAATATTGAACATATACAACGCTACAGTACTGTTACTAAGACATTGTTATTTTCACCTTTGAATATGGCGGAAAGTAGGTCGCTAAGCGAGTGACGTCATCCCGACTGAACCTATTGAAAAGAATGGAAAGCAAGAGCAACAAATACTAAAACCGGACACTAACTTAGTGTTGAAAGTAGCAAAAACCTGTTAAGAAAAAAAGAAAGCAAAAATCATACAGAGTGATAAAAGGTCCTCAGATCACTGCTATGATCCTCTCTAAGACTGTGTCGTCTTCAGATTCCTGCTATGATCCTCTCTAAGACTGTCGTCTTCAGATTACTTCTATGATCCTCTCTGAGACTGTCGTCTTCAGATCACTGCTATGATCCTCTCTGAGACTGTCGTATTTAGATTACTGCTATGATCCGCTCTGAGACTGTCGTCTTCAGATCACTGATATGATCCTCTCTGAGATTGTCGTATTTAGATTACTGCCATGATCCGCTCTGAGACTGTCGTCATCAGACCACTGCTATGATCCGCTCTGAGACTTTGTCGTCTTCAGGTCACTGCTATGATCCGCTTTGAGACTATATCGTCTTCAGATGACTGCTATGATCTGCTTGGAGACTGTCGTCTTCAGATCACTGTTATGATCCGTTCGGAGACTGTCGTATCATTAATACTATGTGATAGTTAACAACCCTTGGTTAGCGTTGGTCACGGTCACTGGAAATAAGGACTATGTCATTGAAACCAGACAAAGACGGATATGTCAATGTGTGGAAGTTCATGTCAATAATTTATCAAGTATTGGTATAGGGAAGGAAACGGGGGACCAGCTTAGTCAGGGACCCTGGAGTACGACCCAACCAAATAAAAGAAAACTAATCAAAGAGAAACCCCTGCAACTAAAACAACTATGTAAATAAATTTTTAATTCAAAATTGTGTTTGATTTCTTTTTTATTGGAAAACAACATACAACATCGGTGGGGAATATATGAAATCATAAAAGCCTTTAAATGTTTGGGAAAAGCTATAGAGGAGACACACCCGAGGCCAATAGCATTTTAGGTAAAGGATGAAGGCGTGCTCACATAAAAAACAAATGGCTAGCGAAGATGGATCTAGGCACTGTGGGGCCATTTGAAAAGTCTAATGAAAGTAAAGTACGTGCTACCTAAAGTCAAATAATTAGTTCGAAAAAAGGAAAATTGGAATTAAAAGGGATAAAATGATCATGGTTGGGTATTTATCGAAGTGCCAATTTTACCTGATTACTCACAAAGTAGGCTAAATAAAGTCCGATTGACGTTTTGTTAACTTTGTGAGCAATTAGGTAAAAGTTATATTAACTTTGTGAGCGATTATGTACAATTTAACGTATATAAATGACCTTTATGATCATTAATCCTATGTCAAAATGTATGAACCAACATGGATAGGTAGCGTCAACAACATTACTTTTCCTTTGCTCCATCTTTCTATATAGTAC
Source organism: Megalonaias nervosa (assembly GCA_016617855.1). NCBI lineage: Eukaryota > Metazoa > Mollusca > Bivalvia > Unionida > Unionidae > Megalonaias > Megalonaias nervosa. Next base: position 1,914 of record JAECUM010023387.1, read on the forward strand.
ATCAGAAATTTCCAATGCTGACGTTGAATACATGTAATTTTGTTGTTATTACTTGCAACCTATCATGCCAACAAGGTATTCCCATTACTAGAAATCAGAATGAATTGGCATGGTGAAATTTCATAATGACTTTGGTTCCAATTAGCCCCATGTTTTCATTTTGTGTTTCTGATTTGCTGTTTGTAATTCTATGTGTTATGGACCAACTGATGTTGGTGAGTAAGTAAGGATAAAACCGTATCCCGTCGTTTCTGGTGAAATCTCAACTAGTCGAGCTTACATTAGGTCCTAATCTACTTAAATATCGTTTTGGTGTCGCTTAGCAACCCAAGCTGAATCGATTGACCTCCGTTCTATTTGTAACACATAATTAAGTTTGAAACGAGCTTCAGAACTGTACCGGTCTGTTAGGCTTGCTGACTACATCCTAGAAAGTAAAAGTAGATGTGTATGCTTGGGTACTTCCTGATCGTTTGCTTCGTCTGTGGTTTTAATAATATGATAAGGAGATTCCTTTATACCAGGGTTTAATAAAATGATCAAGGAAATTCCATTATACCGGGGTTTTAATAACATGATAAGGAGATTTTATTATACCGGGGTTTTAATAACATGATAAGGAGATTCCTTTGTACCAGGGTTTTAATAAACTGATCATGGAAATTCCTTTATATCGGGGTTTTAATAACATGATAAGGAGATTCCTTTATACCGGGGTTTTAATAACATGATAAGGAGATTCCTTTATACCGGGGTTTAATAAAATGATCAAGGAAATTCCTTTATACCGGGGTTTTAATAAACTGATCATGGAAATTCCTTTACACCCGGGTTTTAATAAACTGATCAAGGGAACTCCTTTATATCGGGGTTTTAATCCAATAATATAAAATTGTATCCTACCCCAAACAAAACCAAACAAAATAAACAACAACAAAAATTTAGAGTCTTCAAACTAGTTTTGGTATAGAAACTGAAACAAATGCACAACATAAATGCTAATATCTTTTTTCTTTGAAATTTAAATATATTGTTTAAGGAAATGGTGGTGGGGGTTTGTTGCCTTGAATTTAATTTCACATGAATTACTAATGCCTGCCTACCTACCTACCTACCTACATACATACATACATACATACATGCGTACATTCTTACTTTTGATGAAAATACTATGGCAAATAAGTAAAGAAACATCTTTAGAGATTTATTTATATTTCAACCACTTGTCTCTACTTATTTTAAGGATATGGTTTTTCTTTTTATATATGTGAAAACTTACGCAATCAGTGCTTTAGCATTTTGTGTTCGGCTTCGTATTCACACTTCCATAGTTATAAATGTTTTCAAAAAATACATATAGTTTTCAATTTATTGTTTCCTACCTCATTTACCTTAAAACTTGAAGCCCCCCCCCCAAAAAAAAAACATTAATAGAGGATCTCAAATGGGTAATGATTTAATACTGAATTTATGAAACGAGTTATATAATGTCCAGCTTTTGCGAGCCAAGGCTCGCAAAAGCTGGTCCCTATTCAACGAGTTTCATAAATTTAGTATTAAATCCTTACCCATTTGAGATTCTTTTTATCGCATAGTTTTTATTTCAGTGGAAATTATTCATATAGAAAGAAGAACGAATTATTTAGTTCATTCTGACAGACTTTGTACCTTTCATTGTTGTGTATAAAAAATAGACCCAAAGCTGAACTAGTATTAACTTTTTAAAAAAAATTTTTTATACTTTTCTTACAAACTATAAGTCAAAGAACAAGCATCCATCCAAATAAACAGGACATTTGACACAGACAAAATAATTTTTCAATAGAGAATGTCCAATGAGCGTGATGTCGCATTGTTTGATGCAGTACCCGCTAGAATGCAGCAGACGATCTATGTTTTACGTAACCTAATACATGTATGTCACTTTCACAACTAAACATTACATTGTTTCAATATTAATTTGAAAGAATGTTTACTGGATGCAGAGATTCCCATATTTACTGTAATGTATTTGTGACAGGCTATTTGTAGTACTTGACTTGGAACAGTAGACTACAGAATAGGCAAACAAATTTCATTTTGGGTCGGAATTGCATCACATATTTACCGCGTAAATATACAGTGGTTGGATAAACTTCTGTCAGTTTGGAGACCGGTTTATGTACACATTCTTCTGTCAACAGAGGTGAGATTATTTACTTCTGTAAGTTAACATTTAAACTTCGTTTGTATATAGGGTGGATTCCATGCTACAGGTTTACCGCCTTCCTCCACCCACACCCCACACACCCGCTATCAACTTAGCAATACCTTTAGTTTTACTTGTTGTTGTTGTTATTGACTTTGGGTTTAGCCATTTTTCATGTTATGAGATGTTATACATGACATAACAAGCCCCTGTGGTTGTAAATTGACCATATTTAGACAGACGAGACCATTTATCCCCAATTCCTTTCGCCAAAATGCTAACTGAAAACAAACAATTCCATAAGGCGGGATTTAAAAAGTTTTCCCACGATCACAGCCAATCAGACAAGAGAATACCGCACAATAATATCATGGGCTTATTGGGACCAATCACAATCACATAAAGTGATATGCTCACATGTTATAATATAAAAAATATTAAACTGCACACCCTATAGGTAATTAAGTGTACCATGTATGTGATAAAAAAGAATAACAAACTTTGTCATGTATAAAAACATCTTCGCTAGCCAAGGTTCCGATAACCCTATCTACACCTCGGCATATCGAGCAGATATTTCTGTGCTTCAGGTCTGTGAATTTCATTGGATGCGGCGGCAAGCCACCGCATCCAATCAAAATTAAGTTGTTCAAATTTGAATACTGTTCCTACGTGATCGAGACAAGGGGAGCACACAGTTTGAATGGACTGATAAATAAGCACTTTTCCAGTGCCGGTGCGTCTTTGCACAAATACCTTTCATTCAAAAAAAGACCTGTAATGGCTTCCCTCTGGTACATTGTCATACTTTCGATGTCAAACTTACAATGTATCATTTTTAGTTAAACTGCCACCACCGTTTTCGGCCGATGTACAATGCACCACACTATTGGTTAGTTGGCATTACATACTGAGGGAGGCAACGCATGAAATCCAATAGATGTCGCGAGGACAAATCACCGATATAGTTGTTGGATCAGCCAAGGCGTAGATAGGGTTAACGGAACCTTGGTTAGCGAAGATGGTATAAAAAGGAAACAAAACGGAGTTGTTATACTAGAATCACTGTGGCATAATCTTGAAACGGATTTTCCTCCCATGTGGTCGATATTCAAGAGGGTCAGCTATCACTGAATCAACAAACTTATTCTTGAATTTTCCTTTCGTAAGCAACTATATCGATCTAACTTGTTTAGCAATCAGTGCACGTGCCTTCTTTGTGAGTTGGATTTTTGAGGCTTGCAAATAGTTATTTGACTTTTAAGATAATAAATCGTATTCGGGGCTTTTTTTATTTATTTGACATGTAAGATAATAAATAGTATTCGGGGCGTTTTTCTATTTATTTGACATGTAGGATAATAAATAGTATTCGATGAGTTTTTCTATTTATTTGACATGTAGGATAATATATATTATAAGGGGTGTTATGCCATTTATTTGAAATGTAGGTGAATATTTCGTATTAGTTGTGCTCTGACAATGCATGAAACAATAAGCCGTTTGCCAAGTATTTGCTACACGTGCATGTTTCACACGAATGGCCTCTTTTTGAACTTGGTTAGTACGTGTTAGTAAATTTCGTGCTTAACATTTCACATGGTGATCATCTGCATCTGTCTGTTGTTCAGATGGAATAGTCTAATATGTCTTTAAAGATGGACAATGTCCGAGGAAGGTAAATGCTTCGTATTTTAGTTCGACAGTGTCCGAGGAAGGTAAAAGCTTGGTATATAGTTTGACAATATCCGAGGAAGGTAAACGCTTGGTATTGTAGTTTTATTTTGTGCACTCAAAGAAACAAAGAAAGATTTGTTTTGCATTACTGTAAAGGAAATAACTTTTGGTGCAATGGTCATAAGAACCACAAATCTTGTAATTGGTACATCAGCTTGGTTATACATTCCCACGTTTTTTAAATCCTGAAACAAGTTTCACTTCTGTCGCAACTCTTTTAATAAGAATTTGTATTGTATGTGTTTGATTATCTCGACCAATTGTTTGATTGTTCAGTTTCAATTACTTGCTAAACCAATGCAAAGAGATAAGTGTAAAATTGCAAAGCACGTGAACCCATTAGTGATCTTCGCTAGCCAAGGATCGTAGAACCTCTTTGCCACACACCCATCCTTGACAATGGTAGCTACTGTCTGAACAAGTACCCTCTTGTGGATTCAAGAGTTATTTCCTGCAGGAACCAAATCAATTGTCCAATGAGCGATCTTGTTTCAGATGTTAGGTATTAAATATGGCGACTTCAATGATGCCAACATGTCTTTGCTCGAAAGAAAAACTTCATTGTGAACGATTTAAAGACGGGCAAAGTGACATGGGACATTATTAGTTTTAGTTATCTACAGAAGCCGCAACAATTATTCCCAACGATATTTCTTGATAAATACAACGCGCAATCTGATTCAACATATTTCTTTCTCCATCGAATTAGACAGCGGCGCTGTAGACACCCTCTTGGCTAGCTCATATGTCAAGGGACGGCGTGGGTAATAAACTTAATGTACATATTCAGTTTTCTTTCTTCTTCGGATTTTCGTAAAATCTTATATGGTGAGAAAGCTAAATTTTCAAATCAAAGGAAGCTAATATAATATACGGGTGAAACTGCAAAAAAGTATAAACAAAATGGCATGTTCAGCAAAATACACAGAAAGACCTGTATGGCATTCAGTGCATTCATTAATCTACAATTTACTAAATAATTTCTCTTTATCATATTTTAATCATATTTTAACAATCAAAATGCTTATTCAGTATTGATTTCGTCAAACATTTAAGATCTTTACAGATTAAATTTCAGAAAATGTAATGGCTTTTTTCAATCATCATCTTTCCTTTTAAGAAGCTAAAGACCTTAATTATTTTCTTTTGTAATGAACCTAGCTTTTGTATTTCTTCTCATTAATGAAGATATATGACATATGAATAAAACCTTCAAAAGCTTACAACTCATTCCTTACCTTTCTTTCCATCATTTCAACAGTTTTAAAATGTATAAAAATGCTTCATAGAACACGAGTGTAAAATACGCGTTTTTCCATGACAAGTCTAATGCAGAATCGGGACTCCCCCACCTACGTAAATACGCGTTTTTGCATGACAAGTCTAATACAGAATCAGGACTCTCCCACCTATATAAATACGCGTTTTTCCATGAATTAGGACTCCCCTACCCACATAAATACACATTTTGAAGAAAAGACAATGTTATGAATTTCGAGAAATCTTTTCTGTAAAGTCTACAAAACATCACCATCCATATTCCTTGTTATACAGCCCATTAACACACGTATCCCATACATGACGGTAGAAATGGTCTTAATACGCTTTTAAAATAAAATTATATCAGTTTCTTTTTCTTCTCACATTCAGTAAATTAAATGTTCTTATATACGAGGAAACTATTTATTACCTATTTTGAGCGTTAAGACGTTATGTAAATAACAGTAGTCATTGCAAAAGCGTTACCACTGATGGACCGATAGCGATGAATTTTGGAAATAATCACATGTAAAAACTGTATAATTTCATTTCAAGGGAGAAATAATGGTACAGATAGATTCAATACAATTAATATGTGGAAATTAAACAATTTGACACTGCATATTGTAGAAACCAAAGATTTGAAAATTACATGTGCTTTCATAAATGTCTTTGTTCAGTCGATGTTGCATTCATTTGTTTTCCCTCTGTTTCTTTTCTTGTCTACACGCTTCTTAATCAGTAACAAACATAAGCTTATAATATTATATTTTGCAGGACTTCTGATAATTGAATCTCCACGTGCCTTGCTAGGCTTTAAGTTATAGATGATCTAAGCTACACGTGCCTTGCTAGGCTTTACATTATAGATGTCTCCACGTGCCTTGTTAGGCTTTGCGTTATAGATAATTGAATCTCCACGTGCCTTGCTAGGCTTTACGTTATAGATTATCGAAGCTCACGTGCCTTGCTAGGCTTTACATTATAGATGATCGAATCTCCACGTGCCTTGCTAGGCTTTACGTTATAGATAATCTAATCTCCACGTACCTTGCTAGCTTTACGTTATAGATGATCGAAGCTACACGTGGCTTGCTAGGCTTTCAATCATGGATGATCTAATCTCCATGTGCCTTGCTAGGCTTTACATTGGTTCATATGCGTTCGCAAAACAAGTCTTGGTAGAGGAAGGTCATTGTAAATGAGATCGTCTTTTGCGCAGCCATAATGTTAATCTTGACAGTTTTCATTATGTGAAAAGGTAAGGATTGAATTAAGTCGTCCAAATTATCATCAGAACATTAAGTTTATTGTAATAATCATTCAAAACAATTATCCGATATCAAAACTAAATGTGAGAAACGACTAGTTCCGGAAATAAATACACATTACCTAATACACATTACCTAAACATATAACCCTTTCGTCTTAGCATTGAATAAGATACACAGTAACTAACAAACTCCAAAGTCACTAAATACAATTTGCAATTAAAGCAGGTTCATGGGTTTCATCTAGGAAATTACGTTAACATATAGCTCGAAATATCAACTAGTTACACTGTATGTAACTGTCTTGAATTGGAATAACATAAGCTGATTTAATGTTTGTTAAAATAAATTGCGCCCCTGAGAGTTTTTTCAGATTGTCACAGTTGTACCTAAACAAATTCTTACACAATGTGCTCTTCTTGTGAACTACATTTAAACTAGGCACTGCACCTGCACATAAAATATCAGCAAAAATTGAACAAAAAGACGCATTATTAGTTCACACCTGGGGCTCAAAAGTGCTAGGTTATATTGAGGCGTATCATGTAGACTTTTTAATACAAATTTTCAAGTTTAAACTTTAATGTGTTCATGCAATAAGGGCACAATTTTCATTATTAATACGGATCTACATTCGTTTATGTTTTCAAGGAAAGCAAATTCGAAATATAGCATTCTCGTGTTTTACTTTGTTTTAATTTTTCCTAACTAATAGTCGCCTTATAATAGCTTTACAGTTTTAAAATTACCAATAGAAAACTCAATTTTAAGCGATTCTGTTTATTATATATGTACTGAACACAGAAAAAGGCAAGCTTTTGCTGTTTTCATGATGTTTGTCTGTATAATTTATATGCAACACGTTAATGTCCTTGAAAGCTTCTAGTTGATCACAAAAGATATAAATGAAATGTCAACTTCAGTTCTCAAATATTGTTATCAAACTGTTTGTTCCTTTTATATATTTGTTTTCGTGTATTTTGCTACTTCGATCATTTGTGGACACAAGAAGACATTCAGTGTAGGACAATTATAAACGTAGATACATGTATCATGTCAAGTACTAGTAATTTCCTATGGCAATGGTGTGAAACCTTCTTTCGATACGGCTGAGCTCAATAATGTTTAATTTCACTTTGTTGTGATAGCATGCAGTTCTAGACTGCGTTATTTTAGATGAGCATACGGTTAACTGCATAGCTTCTCAGTAGCTCTGATTCGCCATTGATTTTTCACGTCCTATCTTATTTCAACAATCCTTCGCAATGAATGTGTCACTATTTAAAATGTGGGATAGAATCATCACGAACAACATTTAGACGCACTTAGTGGATTTACAACACGAACATGACGATTCAACTTGTAAATTTGCTCCTATGTTTCCTTTTCTTAGCGAAATGCTCCTGTCTTGCCCTATCTAAATACCTTGATGAAAAGCAATGGACCAGGCAAGCATCTAGCATATGTTGATTGTGCTGCCAAGATTGAAACAAAGCGACTTCATTCCTGTTTGCTTGCTTGGCAGGACCTAATTCATTACAACGGTATTGAAAATAGTGCTCAGAATACACCGACATGGTGGTTGTATATGAATGTTTGTCGCAGGAATTTTTTTAGGTCTTCTAGCACTCTCAGGGATAGATATCTAGATAGGTCTTACATTAATATAAGTGCCAAGTGTATCTTTCCTACTAGCGGAGATTACGAGTTTTAGCTGACAAAAGAGGGCATAGTGTATGTTCTCCATGGAATATTTGATCGGTTTAAATCAATTTTCAGAGGTGGATTCATTTAAATGACGTGTCGAAAACCTATTTATCTACAGAAGACCATTGCTAGTGAAATTCAGCATTCATATTGTGTTTTTTTTTTTTTTTTTACATTGCTTAAAGAGTTAGAAAGCAATATTGAACGAAGGACATTTTTGTGGATTTCTTTAACGTCATTAGGTGTCATCGGTTGATCAATATAGACAGGAAAGTTGAACGTTCACATTTCCCTTCTCTTCAATCACGCTTTTGAATGATTACGGTCAAGTTTTCCCTGGAGTTACATTGAACGCTTTACGTTTTATTAGTTGCTATACGTAATTTTTTAAAATTTTTCCTTGGATTAAGCTGTTGTACGAGCTTCATGTTCGAATACTATTTGGATTCTGATACATGTTAATTCAAAATGGGAGCGATTTATGACAAGATCTCAGATGGTAAATATGAATCTCCATTTTCAAATACTTTTCTATTTCTCACTTCTTTTCATTCCAATAATTCAGGTATAAACAATGAATTGCTATTGCATGCGATACCTACGAGGACGCTTGTATTTGTAAAATGTCCGTTTTATTCAAAGTCAAGCAGATTGGACTGCAAATTGTAATATTTATTTTGGACTTCATTAGATAATATCAGGGGGAAACACTCTTCACCGAATTAATAAAACAAAACTAAGTAATGATTAGTTCATTAACTAAGAAATCTAATTAACCAAAGCTTGAAGTGTCTACTACATGAGTGTACATGGTTTGTTTACAAAGTAGTTCCTACTACATTATACTATTTTTAGGCACACGTTTTGTACTCGTGCGTGCAATATCAAGGTGTTCAGTATCGTAAAATATTGCATAATTCTGACAATGTAAAGTTAACTGAGAGAAAAATGAACATATAATAATTATCGGTTAATGCATTTGTATGGGAAAATATGAGCGAGTTTTTTCCGAACAATACTGCACGCCCTCCGGAATAAAATATTACTCAGAAAAAATGAGTTCATATTTTCCCATACAAATGTACTTACCTTTTCGTTATATACCCATTTTGCATCTTCTACCAACGGCTGAGTAATGAATAGAAGACACTACAAGAAACAAAGTAATTGAGCTCATGATGGATTCCAAAGTAAATACACAACTGTAGGTTCAACAGTGCACAGTAACAGTATTAATGCGCACATAGCACCGCCAAGCGAATTTAGAACTTGGTAACGCACTCAATCATTCGTTTCAATTAAAATCTCGTTGTGGTCTACTTAAAACTGAAATTTAGAGTCGTAGAGTGAATGAATGCACAATGAAACAACCTTTCCAGTTGGTCTGGAATGGAGCGATTTTGTTTTTCTGTCATCCAAATAAATTCTACTTTTCCATTTGCTGGGTCAGTTCCGCACGATGTACATGTGACTGGAATGACTGGTATTTATGCAGCTACAATGGTGTTTCAATTATGTCATTGATTGTTTGGAATCATCATGCGGGAAAACATATTAATTGAAATACTCATGAAGACGCGGGATTAAATTTTATTTGCTAGGGAATATCTCATTCATTTCGTTTTGAGTACAGTAAGAAGAATGCGATTCCTGTTGGAAATGTAGAGGAAACTAAAGTAAACTATGGCATGTGGATTAATTTTTGGAACCCATGTAATTCTGATGAGTAGAAATAACTAAGTACATTTGGAGGAAATTCGAGATACAAAAAAGTAAGTACATTTATTGTCATTGTTTTTACCATCGAAAGACGACATATGTTTATGCCCTGTCTCTTGCATGATCTTCGTTGGAGATCATGACCTGTATGACTTCTATCGCTACTATAAACCCAAATGTTATCTCATAAAAGCAAAACGGGGAAAATTGTATAGCAGCTGCAGTGTGACAGACCATTTCGCCAGCGGAGATAAGACTACTTAGTCGTCATGGCTTGGTTTTCTACCAAAACACAGCCTTTTTCAATTGCATTTTTTCTTTGTATTTAGTGTTTCGACTGACTTGTAAATTGGGACGTCTCTGAGGGAGACAGAATTGCCCGTGGCCATAATATGCCTTTCTGTGCTATTTTTATAGACCCTTGAGAGCACGGATCATAGTCTTAACCATTCGATTTGCTGATAGTTATGAAAATTTATCTTAAACAACCGTTTAAATAATAAGAATGGTATTGCCAGTAATGCGTGTTTCACGTTTGTTGTCAAAATTGCGGATATCACTTCGTTTGCTTGGTTAAAAGTTGTTTGTTTTTTTTGTGACTCAGTGAACTAATCAGCACAGTCAACTTTGATTTATTCTATTTTCAAATAGACCAAATAGCTTGTTTAGTTTATCCAAAAATAAATCTGATAAATCAAAAGCTATGAGTGTACATTGTTTGTTTACTACCAAAAGTAGTTCTTAACACACGATACTATTTTTAGACACGCATGTCGTGCTGTATGAAAAAATGAAGTATGGAAATATACTGCACAATTCTGACAGTACAAAATTAACGGAGAAGAAATGAGCATATAAGCATGACAAATGCTCTATAGTTGCGAGAAAGTAAAGTTAATGGAAAAAAAAAAAACGAGTATATAATATTGTAATAAACCTTGAATATGCGCCATTTGTATTTGCGTCTCCGTTTATAGCAGTAAGATTTTAATGATTGTTTGATGATCACGTGGGGTCGTTGTTGGGAAGATGTTTCTCAAATCGAGTAATAAGCCAATTTCCATGGACAGAGGTCATAATGTGCAGTATTCGTGAGACGTTATGGTGGCATGGATTAGTCTCGGAAAATGAACCTTCTTTATTTTCTTAACACCAGGAATTCTCGGGATATTCGAATGTATAAGTGGCTATTAATTTGAGATAGGAATAATTCTTTGTATTAAGGTTTTGTGTTGTGTTTTGTGGTTCATGGCGTCATGTACCAATCTCCTGCTTGGTAAGTCTTGATGATGGGTTATACAAATGTGAAAGAAAAAAGAAAGAAACATACAACTATGAAATTATAGTTTTGCGATGTGCGATCATTAGCCGATTAGAGAATGATTTGTCGTAGTTGCGCATTTATGAACCTTTCAGTTGACAACAAGTATTATCTTAAGGACCTTGGGAATAGGGAAAATATGGACCTCAAGCCAGACTCACGCAGGAATTGTTTGATTCGAACTGTAGTGTGTGTGTGTGTGTGTGTGTGTGTGTGTGTGTGTGTGTGTGTGTGTAATTAATAAATCCACGACGTCGTTAAAGATAAGTCCTATCTCACCCATAGTGTTCGGATGTAGAATACTAATGTCGGATTTTTGATACATTGGATCTGGTTACATGGATTAAGTTTACAGTAAGTACTTGCATTTGTCGATGTTCATGATCACTTGTATATCTTGGTGGTTAATTTTGGCGCATATGAATAAAATCAGAAAGCTAAAATGGTTGATGGAAATGATGTACTTTGTCCATATTATTGGCAGGCTTTCGTCTGCTATCTGGATATAAAGCGGAAATGGCCGATGGCACGGATACGCTTTGTCCACGATATTAGCTGTCTTTCGTCTGCTATGTGAACATAAAAGGGAAATGGCTGATATTTACGAATTCTTGTTTACCTGAATAATAATCCTGATAATAAGCCCATACACATAGAGAATAATGAGCTATTATTAATTGTTTACATAAATGAAAAAAAAAGATTTAAAAAAGTCAATCAGGTCAAGCAGAAATGAACTCCATTTTGGACAAGGTCAAGTCCAATAAATCATGTTACATTACAATAACGTGTAATGAAATAAAAGCATTTAAAACTAACAGACAAACAATTAAATTAAATATACATAACACTGTCCACGATATTTGCTATCTTTTGCCTGCTATATGGATATAAAGCGGAAATGGCTGATGGCAGTGATACACTTTGTCCACGATATTTGTCCTGCTACACTGATGGCAGTGATACACTTTGTCCACGATATTAGCTGTCTTTCGTCTGCTATGTGAATATAAAGCAGAAATGGCGATGGCAGTGATACACTCTGTCCACGATATTATCTTTCATCTGGGGATATAAACTAAGGAGGATTGAACTAAAGCGTACACGTGGTCATCATATGTCATTATTTACACATTCCGTTCCCAAAAGTTCGTCTAAATTGTTCATATATGCATGTGGCTATCATATACAATAGACACACTTTCCTTCCAATAGAATTCATTTACATTTTCCATATATATGTTCATGAATTTACATTTTTCAAACGATCGCAAAATGTTGACTTTCCATGCAGTGCAAAGCAGTATACTGAAATATGAAATTTCTTTGCACCATGTGATAGAATGCAAACCAGTATACTGAAATAAAAAATCTCTTTGCACCATGTGATAGAATGCAAACCAGTATATTGAAATAAAAAATCTCTTTGCACCATGTGATAGAATGCAAACCAGTATACTGAAATATGAAATTTCTTTGCACCATGTGATAGAATGCAAACCAGTATACTGAAATAAAAATTCTCTTTGCACCATGTGATAGAATGCAAACCAGTATACTGAAATATGAAATCTCTTTGCACCATGTGATAGAATGCAAACCAGTATACTGAAATATGAAATTTCTTTGCACCATGTGATAGAATGCAAACCAGTATACTGAAATAAAAATTCTCTTTGCACCATGTGATAGAATGCAAACCAGTATACTGAAATATGAAATCTCTTTGCACCATGTGATAGAATGCAAACCAGTATACTGAAATATGAAATCTCTTTGCACCATGTGATAGAATGCAAACCAGTATACTGAAATATGAAATCTCTTTGCACCATGTGATAGAATGCAAACCAGTATACTGAAATATGAAATTTCTTTGCACCATGTGATAGAATGCAAACCAGTATACTGAAATATGAAATCTCTTTGCACCATGTGATAGAATGCAAACCAGTATACTGAAATATGAAATCTCTTTGCACCATGTGATAGAATGCAAACCAGTATACTGAAATATGAAATCTCTTTGCACCATGTGATAGAAGAGTTAAGCTGACTTAAAATGCAAATCAAGTTTCCAGTGTTGACCAGGATCAGGAAATATTGAAGTGGGGTGTGGGTGTGGGTTGTAAACAAGTAGGCGAGGGGTATGTGAGAAAGTACATTAGGTGAGGGCCCAGGGATAAAAGACCAGGACACTATTGCACTTTACCTGTTTCCAGGACACTTCACGCGTTTCAAAGACACAATTTTAATCTTGTTTTCGAGCTCATTTGTTTTTTTTTTTTGGGGGGGGGAGGGGAGATGGGGGGTGGGGTGCATATATTCGACCATTCCCCCTCTCTCCGGATCCGCCCCTGTTAACGCCGCAATTGCCCTAAGTACACATTGTCTTATGCACAGTGTTGGCCTACAGTCGTATAGTAATATTATGAAATCGATTTGAAATAGACTGCCTCTTAACACTGTCAAATAGATTTGAAATTGACTGCCACTTAACACTGTCAAATCGATTTGAAATAGACTGCCTCATAACATTGTGAAATCGATTTGAAATAGACTGACTTTTAACACTGAAATCGATTTGAATAGGCTGCCTCTTAACTGTGTGTGTGATTTGAATTTTTAACTTAGCTTTAACAATTTTTAGGATATTGCTACGATGTCTGCAGTGTGAAAGTTTATAGCGTTGGGGCGTCACGCCCTAGACGTGTAGCAAGATTGCCCACCCAGTCACATTATCCTGACACCAGGCTGACCAGTCCTAACACTAACCTCTTAATGATGAGCGCCAAGCGAGGCAGCTGCTAGTACCATTTTTATAAATCTTTGGCATGACTTTGCCGGGGTTCGAACCCGCAACCTCCTACATCTTAGGCGGATGCTTTAACCACTTAGGCCACCAGAGCGGTCCCTCTTAACTGTATTAAATCGATTTGAAATAGACAGCCTCTTAACACTATTAAAACGATCTGAAACAGACTTAGCCTCGTTTTCCTAGAGAAGATGCATTTGTAAAAGTAAGACACTTGTCTGCAAAATATAGTTTTTACACGTTCGATTTTAATCACTCTTTGACAAAAATAGGCGAATCTACAATGGAGGGCTATATCGATTTTCTAATTTGCTGCTTGTTTGGTTCTCTTTTGGGGGATTTTTGGGGGGGTGGGGGGGCTCCGAGGTCATGAAGGTTAACATTATTTAGCTTATAATCCATACCATGAAATTCACAACACCACTATTGCCATTAAAGTAACTACGCTAGTTACATATGGACAGGATCAAAAACCACCATTTAACTAGCTTTAGCAATACAGCTTGAATATATGTAAATATAATGTAAAAACAGAAGCTCATATGACTCATTCCTTGCGCAATATTCAGGTTAAAAACGGGAGTGCGTCCAGTTAGCAAAACAAATTTAACAGATCTCTAGCCTCACGAGGCGTTTAGTCAAGAGCAAAGAAACATTCATCCATCCTGTGCCTTCAGGATTGGTTTTACTAGGCATTCATGGCGAGAAGCAGCGCGTAAGTTATCGGTCCATGCTTTTCCTTCTTACACAATTGGCAGGCAATCCTCCTCCTCAAAGAATTACGATTAGTTATACATGTCTCTAAAGAGGCTGTTATTAACACAAGGAATTCTTCCTTCTTCATCTAATTCCATCTCTTCCCTCCAGATATATGGATTTTCATTTTCATTTTCTTCGTATCTAACATTGGCCAGTACCACTAATGCTATATGATATTTTTTTATCATGTGCGCATTATGAAATTGGCGTCATACGTTCGTTTGGGTTTCGGTCCTGGAAATAGAGTATATATATATATATATATATATATATATATATATATATATATATATATATATATATATATATATATATATATATATATATATATATATATATATATATATATATATATGACAGTCAGTCATTAATAGCGCGTGAAATCAGATTTTAATGCATCGATTCGGCTACATTTATTCACCTCAGGCAGTATATTGTTTTATACTAATGTATCATAAATTGTGTATTGTGCACAAGCAAATACAATTTTAACGTCAGTTCTGGATCCAGTGACCATTGTAATCGCACGATGTCAAATGAGTAGCACCGCTGTATAAGATCGATTTTGAAACCCTAACTAATCGACAGGTCCAGTTTGAGTTCCGCCTATGCATCGATGGCACTGTTTCGTTATATAAATTATAAATGACTCTTTCTACTTACTCTCTTCATGAAAAACTATAAAGCGATGTTATTGTACTTCAAGGCCTACATTTGTTTTGTCATATCCATTTTATAGGTACATGGTTCACAATATAAACGACGATCGATAAACCTTAATGGTATGAAACAACAACATGTATGCAAACGTGAAAGCAAAATTGTATGTATGCTATGCTCTTTTTTCATATATAACGCTGTGCTCTATTTGCATTTAAAACGCTATGCTCTATTTGCATATAAACCCCTATGCTCTGTTTGCATATAAAACACTATGCTCTATTTGCATATTAAATCCTATGCTCTGTTTGCATTTAAAGCACTGTGCTCTCTTTGCAAATAAAATGATATGCTCTGTTTGCATATTAAACGCTATACTCTTTTTGCATATAAAACGCTATGATCTATTTGCATACAAAATGTTATGTTCTGTTTGCATATAAAACGCTATATTCTGTTTGCGTATGAAACCCTATGTTCTGTTTACATATAAAACACTGTACTGTTTGCATTTAAAATGCTATGCTCTGTTTGCATATGAAACGCTATGCTCTCTTTGCATATAAAACGCTATGCTGTTTGTATATAAAAGGCTATACTCTGTTTGTGTATGTAAGATTGCTATAACTTGGTAATTTCATCCGGCAAGCAGCCGGTGCAAGCTTTCATCGCCTTAAGTGCAACGTTTGTGATCCTAAAGATCACCTATAAATGAAGGTATTCGTGCAAACATCGGGGATAGAAATCCTAGCTTCTGTATCATCATCAGTCTGTTTAACATCAGATCTCAATTATTATACATGAAGATCTGACAGCGACCGTTCAGAGGTCATGTTCTGGTAACCTATGTTATTACCATAATCGCTTATTTTATCAACCAATCAGATAAAGTCTTATATCTTCGCGTGTGGAGACTGAGCAGTGTGGATGAAGAGCATGAATGTGTACCGAACGATTTGATTCACTTTCAGATTTCTGAAAACTGCATTTCCACTGGCTAATTCAAAGGTCACCAGAACATGACCCTTAAGCGGTCGTTGTCAGATCTTCACATAGGACAGCCGAGATATGATTTTAATCAGATTGGTATCATGATCGTATATAGAAAATACAACTGCACCAAGTAAACCACCATGTTATGTCCCCCTCCCCCTTCCCAGCCTCCCCCTTCCCACTTGAAATTGTAGAAGCATTTTAATTCCAATGAATGACATCCATGTTGCGCAATAATTATTCTTATAATTGTTCCTGTTGATGAAAAGTTCGAATATGGTATCCAGACAAAAGTATTTCCTTCGTATAACTATTGATAATGCCATAAATTACGAAGAAATTTATCAGCAGAACTAATTTTACATTTTTCAAAGTGGTGGTTGTTTTTAACTATATTTTCAGCATTCTGTTAACAATGTATTAATTTTAATTCATTTTGATTTTATTTAAACTCGAAATGTTTGAAGAATTATTTACTTCGAAAACCATCTGTTGATAGATTTTATCCTTTGCTTTTACTATTCTGATCATGGTTTTTTTTCGCAATCATTGACTTTTTTTCCTCAAAATTGCCAGAGAAAGTGGTTGGGGGGACATTTCATATTCCATTCATGTCGTAGAAAAGTAGCTTTTATTTCTTGAATCTTACCGGACATATAAATCATGTAAATTGATTGCCATGTATTTGTATGTCTGGCATTGTTTCTTTATTTAATTATTTCTTCTTTCTCACTAGTAAATTTAAATATAAAAAAGCTCCTTGAAGAATAAGAATATTTTAAGGTTTTTGAAGAAGTATGAAGAACAATATATACAGTAACAGAAACAAGAGAGAACAATCATTTGCAAACACAGAGAAGAGAATGAACAATTATTTGCAGACAAAGAGACAAGACGGAACAATCATTTACAGGCACAGATACACAATGAAACAAAACCTTATTTGCACAAGAAAGAACAAGTATGTGCAGGTACAGAGACATCATGGAATATATACTCATCACAGCACAGAGACAAGTCGAAACAGTCACATGCAGGATCGATCATTTGCAGGCAGATTCTGCATAGCACAAAGACAAGTCGAAACAATCACATGCAGTATCGATCATTTGCAGGCAGATTCTGCATAGCACAGAGACAAGTCGAAACAATCACATGCAGTATCGATCATTTGCAGGCAGATTCTGCATAGCACAGAGACAAGTCGAAACAATCACATGCGGTATCGATCATTTGCAGGCAGATTCTGCATAGCACAGAGACAAGTCGAAACAATCACATGCAGTATCGATCATTTGCAGGCAGATTCTGCATAGCACAGAGACAAGTCGAAACAATCACATGCAGTATCGATCATTTGCAGGCAGATTCTGCATAGCACAGAGACAAGTCGAAACAATCACATGCAGTATCGATCATTTGCAGGCAGATTCTGCATAGCACAGAGACAAGTCGAAACAATCACATGCAGTATCGATCATTTGCAGGCAGATTCTGCATAGCACAGAGACAAGTCGAAACAATCACATGCAGGATCGATCATTTGCAGGCAGATTCTGCATAAAGACAAATAATATTCCATTTATCTTTGATTCTTGAAGATTTACCATTGTTTGCAAATAATATTCCATTTATCTTTGATTCTTGAAGATTTACCATTGTTTGCAAATAATATTCCATTTATCTTTGATTCTTGAAGATTTACCATTGTTTGCAAATAATATTCCATTTATCTTTGATTCTTGAAGATTTACCATTGTTTGCAAATAATATTCCATTTATCTTTGATTCTTGAAGATTTACCATTGTTTGCAAATAATATTCCATTTATCTTTGATTCTTGAAGATTTACCATTGTTTGCAAATAATATTCCATTTATCTTTGATTCTTGAAGATTTACCATTGTTTGCAAATAATATTCCATTTATCTTTGATTCTTGAAGATTTACCATTGTTTGCAAATAATATTCCATTTATCTTTGATTCTTGAAGATTTACCATTGTTTGAAATGATAATTTTAGCACAGATTGTACAATAGCAGTTTTTTAATGTTATATAGAAGTTTTTTGCTATTCTTTTTCCTACTTTTTGGAAGCACATTTTTATGTTGTCAGCAAAAATATTAATGGTAGCATTCCCTTTCCGATGATGTTGAAAATAATAAAACATGGAACGTGCATGTGTTGAAAGCTTTCGTATGGTTTGCAAAAAAAGCTCTATTCAATGAATGCGCAATTTCGTCCAACAGAAGGTAGAGATTAAGTGTGTTTTACCATAACTAATAGGTTTTACACATTACTTACAGCAGACTTTATCGTTGGGAAGGGAGTTTCGCCTGCATAACTTACGTATCATTAGTCTATTCACTGAAGGATATTGTTGTTTAGCATAGTCTTTGATCTGCATCTCGATAGATCAGAACATTCTGTAAGCATGATATTTTATTACCGAATCTGATGTTTATGAGAGTTCAAATGCATGTGCGAGTTCCAGCATGCATGCACGGTACAGTATTGAATAAATAGCTGAGTGCTGAGTTTTTGGTTTGTATCGTTTGTTGATACATCCATAACACTACAGATGAAACAACTAGTGCAATGGATATTCCAGTGTTAATAGTCGTATCTACCTGATTCTGTGTTTGCATAACGCAATAGCAAGGGTTTGCATTTTTATTCTGTGCGCATCTTGATGATTTCACCTGAGTAAGCATGTAGGCTTATTTGTTTTTCAAATTATGAACACGTCTTGTTTTAGAATTTTATCATGTTTAAGCAGACTTTTAATGGATGCTTTCTAAGATTGCTGAAAAACAAACAGAAGGGATCGGAAAAGAAATGCTTTACACCCCCGTCAGGTTAAACTTCTATGATTATG
>JAECUM010023388.1:0-22060 GCA_016617855.1 Megalonaias nervosa
CGATTAATACTACGGCTTTTGTACATTACAAGTCAAACAGACGTCTAGATACTTCTAGAGACTTCTAGTCCTGTAATGCTCTGCATTAGCCAAACTCCAGTTAAAATAAATTGGTTTGTACACAAAACGAAATCATTGATATATTACAGACATACAGACAGTCTGGAAATAG
The DNA here is from genome assembly GCA_016617855.1 of Megalonaias nervosa. NCBI lineage: Eukaryota > Metazoa > Mollusca > Bivalvia > Unionida > Unionidae > Megalonaias > Megalonaias nervosa. Next base: position 173 of record JAECUM010023388.1, read on the forward strand.
ATAAATACTCAACGCGCCTGCTTTATATAAGTCTCATTAATACAGCGGCTATATATACATTAAAGGCAGACACGTAGTCTAGAAATCGATAAATTCTTTACATCAGCCAAGCCACACCTGACTCACAAATAGCTGTACTGAAAGATATTTTTTCTCATCCTAGGGTAATAAAATTACTATATTTCATACCAGATGATTTTTATTGATAAAGAGCCGTACAGACAGACAGACTTTTAGAGTCTGGAAATTGACAAATGCCCTGCATTAGCTATATATATATACTATGTTCGATAACCACGGCCGATTTACACTAGCTAGTAGACAGTATTATCTCCCTTTAGAAAAACACAAATAAGACAGACAGCGCTATATTTCTTGACCAATAACTAACGTATCCACTACTGCCATTGAATATAATTCATTATCATAATTATATAAATAAAATTTAATTCTTCCGCTTACTTTTCGATGACATTCAAATAATTCTTTCATTGCTACCTTACTGAGAAAATACTTACTATCTTTTACAAAAGCCTTTGACCGGTCTAAGTCGATATTAATTTTTGTATATTTCTCCTTGCTGATCGGATTATGAAAATTATTGTATTTAAGTAAAATTCGTCTCGCAAATTTTCAAGATAATTAAAATATTTACTGTTATCTGATCTGATAAGATAGAGTTTAATTTCATCATTAAATTCAAATAATAATTGCTGGTTATTAGCCATTAATTTTTTAATTTTGCTATTAACTCCATCGGCTAATGTTAAATTTTCGAACATTATTTCTAACGTTTAGACAAATTTAATTAAAGATGATATTAAATATGTCACTGCTGGTACTTACATAATGACCAATAGCTAGTGTATTAATACCATCCTCACAGTATCTCTTATCGTCAAAATTACTTAGTCCACGTTGTATAATAGTATCTGTTTCAAGTTTGTGATGTTTTGATCTGATCACATTTGTTTATATAAAATTAGTGCAGCTATTTAATGCTGCATTAAAGTCATCAAATTTCATACATTAGTTTTACGTACCCACGAGGAATACCTTTTACTTTTTTCGTCAGTTTATTATCATCTAAAATTACGGCATACATTTTACTTCTTAGTCCGATAAATTCTCTAACTGGCACAAATATAAATTGATCTTTCATTTTGACAATAACTTTTTTATTTGCATTATCATGAAATCCATTACCTTCTGGATAATATAATAAATCAAATAAGATACGGTATTTATAAATATCCTGATAAACATCTTCACATTTTATATTATAAACTAGCCAGTCCGTATCTGTAAATAGCAACTCCGAATCTGGCCACTGTTTTTTGGTAAAATTATAGTGAAAATCGTACATCAGCCACTTTGATATATCAAGTACAGCTGCACCAACATATATTGGTTTATTTAGCTTTAAATTTGTCTTTCGTCGTTGTATAGCAACAAGATTTTCATTAAATATTTTCATACTGACAAAACTAATTTATTCCTGCGATTTATATCGTTTACTATTTCAATAGAGACTCGACGTCTTATATTTTCCATTGTCTTACCGAACACAGAATTTGTTCATTAACTTGAAAAAGTTTTTCTCAAATTCAGTTTTAGCCACAGCACGACGTTTCGTATTTAAGTCAATATAATCTGACATCCACTGTATTTGATTAAATTTTAGAACGCGATGAACTTTTCTCAGAATTAGTCCAGCATCTACTGCTTGTTTTAAATTTTTGTAATGTGTCACATAATTTCTTTTATTTAACAAATTTGGAACTAGCTTATTAACAATAGAATTTTTTTTGCTGTTGTCACTAATCGTTGTTCAGGTGATAGTAAACTGTAATCTATCATCATCGACTCTGCACAAAATAGGTAGTCGTTATGTAGATCATGTAACGAACTAGGATAATCCAGATCAACTTCAACAAAATATGAAATATCTTAGGTAAAACGTTTTCAGTTTTTTTAAGAAATTGATCTGGAGTTATCCAATGAAATCCACTGCACGGCATCGGCTCTGACATTGCATGAAAATGAACATTCACACAATCTAGATAAATAATATAATTTGATGGGAGATTTTTATCATAATTTTTCAGACATTTGTTATTAGCTATCGCATACTGTTTATTATAACGCTGATTCCGCCTCTGATACCTTTTTCAATAAAATTAAACATATCAACATCTGTCAAGAGATCCAGTTCTATTTTACTTGTTTTAGTAGAGCGTCCCAAGATAGTCCTGGAGCGCAATAATACCAGCAGGGATCTAACACATAATTTTTATGACTAGCTTGACGAAAACTTTCAAAAACATCTGCTAGTAGTAATACATCTGTTTTCAGATATAAATCATGATAATCACCAAATGTTCTACAGCTATATTTATTCCAAATATTCTGTGCATATTTGTACTCGTTATCCATAATATTTTCATCTTTAACTGCGAATAAAATTTGTCTTTGTCTGGCAGAGACGTTTCATCAAATATGCTCCAATCGTCGAGATGCTCATACGAAAAGACACCTATTTTGTCAGACAGACGTAGTTTTCACCAAAGCAACGTTTTAGATTATTGAAATTGCTGCCGGCGCTTGCAGCGCTGTTTACAATTTCATCTAATGAATTGTAGACTGTGAATGAAACGTAATTTGCCGAGCGTAACTGACATATACTTTTCAAACTTGTTTGTAATACATTTTATTGTATTATTTAATTTTAGTTTAGATTTAGTTTCTTCATTGCCAAAAGCTTCTACAATGATATGACTGTCATAGCCACGAAAGTTATGTACAACTACAGGAATAAAATCTGGAGCATGAAATTTTAAATTTCAACTGTTATGAGCTGCTCTTCGATACTGACCTGTCAGATGACAGTGATCGCGCACTTTATCATCGCCTTACAACTTTTCGCAGATATGACAATTAACTGCATTATCAAAATCAAGTTGTTGTTTGGATGTTATTTTCTTTGGAACTGTTTTGAATAATTTGTTAGAAATTTTATTAAATTCATTTATTAAATTTTTTAGTAACCACACGGCCGGACTTTCAGACTCGCCATTTTTACATCTGTATAACTTTACTGGACTAAAAAATAAGGATATCGATACAAACTACTTTATAAGCTGCTCCACAAGGAACATGTTGTTGTATTTTTCTTGTACTTGATTTCTTCAGATTATTTTCTACGCCAACAACAATAATAAGCAGACACTCGAAATCAGCATAAATCACAAACGGGATATTTAGCTTATGATTATAATTTTTATATTTTGACACTTTTTCTTTTTCTCCTAGCATGGTTATTCTTTGAACGTAGACACAGTATTTGAGATGTTCTTGCAGTTTTTCATCTTTAGAAAAACCTTGTAAACATCTGTAACAGAAATATTTCTTATATTTATTTTATTATATTGTCTGCCAACTAAGCCGTTAAAGTTTTTTATCCAGCAATAATGTCCTTTATAAAATAATAAATGTATTGTCTTTTGTATAGCAGTCGCTGAAATATATCTCGGGTAAACATTTTCTTTTTCATCTAGTCCGAAAACATTTACTGAAATGTTATTTTGTTTTTCAAACTTTGGTATCTGATTCTCTGCTACAGAAAAAGTTATCCTGATAAAATTTAGCTCATCTTTGTATGGCAAATATTTTTCAAGTCTATCACAGTTTCAACTTTGAGGATGTCTAGCAAATAAAATTGCCCAACGAAAACATTGGTCATCATTGTTTCTGACATTTATACAACATTTTTTGTTTTTTATTTTTTGAGGAAGATCAACGTAAGAACTACCACGAAGTATGTTATATTTCATTGTGTGAAATAAAACTTCTTTTGTCATCTCAAATTTCCAACCTGACCCAGATGCGGTAAATTCGTCCAATTTTTATTTATTTCTTGGTTTATTTCATCGGCGAATGTGGCAATATTTGTTCCAGTTAATATTTTTCGCGACTTAGCTGTTAGATATGGTTCTGAAATTTTGCTGTCGAAATTTGTATTTTCAAAAATTGTATCAATTACATCCTTATCGATTGCGTGTAATTTTGATAAAATCATATGATACTGAACTATTAGTTTGATACTTTTGTGAACTGCAAGTTCTTTTGATATAACAGGTTGTAGAAGATGAAATAAATTTGTAGAGTTTCAAATTTGCTAAAACATTTTGATTATCAGATTTGTAACTGTTATCATAGCCGGAAAATGCTGTAGCAATTTTGTCTGCTTTTATTAGGTTCTTCTTGGCAATATCACGCAATTTTAACATTATATTGTATATAGTATTTTCATATTTAATTTAACTTTTATGTATTTTTCAATTAGAGATATAAAAATGCTATATATATAATGTCAGAAAATTTGAGTTACATTAGAATGACAGCAGAATAACAAGAAGAATATCACGTACATCCAAAGTACAACTTATATGCTGGGAATATGTTAGGTTCAGTGACACATGTCAAGTACGGACAACCTTTCGGTAAAGCTACACCAGCTGGTTATAAGATTAGTGGTGGAGAGATGATACAGAGCGAGTCGAAATAGTTAGAAAAGATTTTATTTATAGTTTATTTTGTGGAGAAATTCAAGCTGGACAAAGAGTCTATGGAGTAAATGGATCAAATACTGATGATAATATTGAAAATTTAGCATTACAAAATGAGTATCAGCCTCATCCAGTATTTCATTTGTACGAGGCTAATGATCGAGGAATTATTCGAAATATAAGAACAAAAAGGTCATTGGAAGTTTAGATAAATATGGCTATTTAGATGTGATGGTACGTGGTATTAAAACTGATCAAGTTCGTTATAAGTCCCATCGTTTTGTATTTCAAACTTTTAACGGACCAATACCGAATGGTTTAGTTATTGATCATATTGATAAAATTAAAACCGATAATAGAATTGAAAATTTAGATCTAGTTACACAAAAAGAAAACACTAGACGTAGATTTAATTCTGATGGTTCTAATTTTAAAATTCCCAAAAGACCAATTATCTCAATAAATCTTTAATCTTGTAAAGAAAAGAAATTTAAATCAATTTATTCTGCCGCAAAATATCATAAAATTTATCCAGCTGCGGTAAAAGAAGTAGCTGATAGCATTAAAAGATCAGCAACCTTTGATAGATTTATTTTCAAATATGTTTCTTAACTCTGTCTTAGTAAGACAATTATTGACAAACATTAGGATATCATCTTTATCACATATTAGTGTTATAAATGGGCTATCTATAAATATATTTTTTCTGCTGCTGTTAGAAGTAGTTTATCAGAGTCGCCTTGCATTATAATAACGTCAATAGATTAAGCACTATAGCCCAACAAACATTTTCTGACTTCATCAGCTAATTCTATGTAATTTAATATATTAACCTTTTGATGATATTTTACATCGGGAGATTTCGTTTCTGTTGTCATCTTATTAGCATGAATCAGATAAAAAATATATTATAATATGAACTTAATGAAACGTCTTGCTGATATATATATATATATATATATACAGGAGTTTTCATCTCTAGTGATACAATTGCAAGTGATAAAATCACTAACGACAAAATTATCAACGACAATTTCATACCAAAATATAACGTAATCTCAGATAAATCTGTTGGCTATAGTGAAGACGATATTTTGTACAATAACGAAGATGATGATGAAGTTGTTGGCGTTGTTCTTGAAAAGAATTACAGTAGACCGACAACTGGACGATATAATGTTAAGAATCATATCGCAAAAAAAATAATAAAATTTAATTGTACTGTTGCCGAACAACAAATATTTTGGCAACTTATGAAACCTTTTCTTAACGTACAAATAACTGGCCAGCAAAGAAACGTAAAATATGATTTTATATTTGTTAAAATATTAATTTGATGCTAATTGATAATGTAAGAAAATTACATTAATTTCCTTCTATAGACCTGTCTAATGTAAATCTGTACTGATGAAGTACGAACAAATTTATAATTACATTATTTTACCAACGTCGACGAAATCGACTTAGTTGGTACCCAGTTATTAAATTTATCGCTATATCCTCTCCATTTAACTAAACTTTTATTGCCTTTCTTCGTGATAACTTGTTCGGTTTTCTGAAATTCTTGTTCATAAAAACTACCAGTTATAGGTTCACCTAATAAATCTTTTAGCGCATAAGTCACTGATATTGTTAAAAGTACTTTATCAACAACAAATACTTCTTCGCTCCAATTTGGAGTAAATCCTTTTTCAAATGTTTTTTTCGTCAGAAAAATTCTAACATATCACCAACTTTAAATTTATGTCTGCGTACCTATTTTCGTTTGCTAATATCGGATTTTTATTGCATCGTTTGGCGACATGTTTATTGATATGTGCTTAGTGTTATTATACTTATCAACAATCCGCTGTAAATTGTCAATATATTTATTTGTATTTTTGGCTGTCAAATGTTTGTGGATTTTTTCGCTTAGTGTGCGATTAAATCGCTCGACGACAACGCTTTTGCCCTCATTTCTAGTGACATATTTTTTGATGTTATTTTGTTCCAAAAACTGTTCAAATATTTTATTACAAAATTCTGCTCCATGATCAGTCAAGATTCTATTTGGGTTTCTTTCTGTACTTGTTATTATTTGTTTTAACGCATCATTTATCGATGTTCCTCTCTTATCTGAAACAAGTACACTAAAAGCATATTTGCTAAAAACATCTACAACATTAAAAAGATATCTTTTATTATTGTTGAATTCATCTAGAGTTGACACATCAACTAAATCTATCGCCCAAATATCATCAACGGCATTTGCGACAACCTTACATATTCTAGGTTTGTGTAACTCTGAGGAAAGATCATCACACAATTCCTTTTTTCCGAGTCTCAATTTATATTTTGCTCCAATAAAACCCTGCGCCAGCTTTCGGTCAACACGCTCTCGCATATTTGTCGGTTTCATATCACGAAGTTCGTCTAGCATTACTTTACCGCAGCCGTGCTTATCTTGTTCGTTATCACGATAACAAATGTCCTGGCGCATTGCTCTTGCATCAACTTGATTGTAAGGTTCTTTTCCTAGCAGCGGATTATCTTTCTCGTCAAATTGTTTATCAAGAGGATTATAAGCTCCAGTATATTTATGGCCTGGCAATGTCCAACCACCTTGTGATTTTGGTAATTTACCAATTACTTTATGTATATCTATACCTGTTCCAATTATTTCTCTGTTGTTGCATTTCTGACAGTATGTAACAATTTTATTTTGCTCCAGACAGAGAGCTCTATCACAATCGCACTTGCATCTCATTATTAATTAATCATCTAACAAAATAACGTTCTTGATGTTGTCAGGACATGGACAACCTGCTCCAGACAACTTTGTTGTTGGTGATAATTTCTTTTAAAACATACTTTTTCTTTTCCACAGATTGCGCAAATACGTTTCAGCATTATTCTATTATTTTTGTTTTTTCTGTTGTTTCATCTTTATTTTCTGTTTTAGTTTTACACTTGACGCAATATGTTGCCATTTTGTAATTGTAAGTTTATCCAAAATTAATTGCAATCTCATCGTTAGCGCGAGAAGGTTACTTGTCAAACTGTAAAAAAAAATTTAAAAATTGAATTTAGGTTCTAATCCAGATGATTGGGACACTTGTTTTATAAACATTATACATAAGTATCCACAAGCAGAAGCTCCAACGGGCTGAATTTGATTAGACGAATAATTTATTATCTTATATATTTTGTTTATATATTTTTTTTTATTGCGTCACTTGGTGGAAGTCAAAATGAATCAAAATAATTGTTATTACAAACAGCTACCCAATGAGTGGCAGATCCGTCATTGAAATCTTCTATATTTATCACACACGAGCCACCAGCTGGTGCATCGTTAAGTTCATCTTTAGAATAAACTCCACGGAAATTTTTTACTTTTTTTAGTTTATCAAAAGTATATCAAAGATACTTAACGCGGCCGAGTTCCTGGTAATGTTAGTCCTCGGCCTATTCCCAACAGATTTGGCAATAGACTACCCACTACTCCCGCCAGTAATGGTCCTATAAATCCACCTTTGTTTGTTTTTCTACTCGATCGTGTCTTTTTTTTTCGTTGTTGTTTTTCTTTTTGCCGTTTTTCGTCTTGGCATTATATTTATCTTTAGACAAAAATTTGCTTTATACCATCACCTGAGACAGCCTTTTTCGTTGTGCCAGATACTGTGCCAGACGCTGCTGCTAATCCTAATGTACCAAGTACTGGCAAAATTAACGTTCTGACCATTACAGATAGTGCCGGACATAAGAAACCACCTTGTCTTGACATTGCAGTTATCTGTGTGGCACTTAAATTTAAAACAAAAGGTTTTTTGCGATCGTATTTATTTATTTGTTTGTTGGTGAGCATTAATTTTGTTAAAGTACCTTTGTTTCCACATTTTATTTTTAATGATACCTGCCTCTGCTTTGCAACAGCAGCTGCTAATTTTTTAACTTGACCATCAGTCAAATATATTTCTTTTACAATATATTGTGTCATTATATACAGATTACAGATTAAACTCAAAGTTTTTTTCAAACTTGGACTGACATTTTACCTCCGACAGAGTCAATTGTAACAAATCTGTCGCTGATTACTAGCGCATATACATACAACGCCGCAGCTGGAACTACTCCAAGTGTCCAAGTAATTTCAATATCAGCTGTTGAGTCGACAGCTCATTCGCTATGCTTACTAACATCAAAATAAAATATGGATAAAGTGTACGAAATTCCTCTGCTGATATCTGAGATCCGTCTCCGACATCTTGATATTTTTGTATTGCATCCATAAGGTACATATAAGGTCTAGTAATATTTTTATTAGCGTCATCTGCAAAATTGCATACTATCGCTCGATCGAGATATTGTTTGGAGTTGAGTCTAGCGTATATTCGTTTAACATCAGCATTATCAAATATTGCATTTTTTTTGATGTAGGTCACCACGTCGAGATTGTTGTTGAAATACAACAAATAATTGCCGAGGTAGTTGTTTACTTGATGTTGTTGTGACTCGCCATATTTTATGTTGCTGAAAATAAATTCTGTTTGTATGTTTTTGCAGCATATCATTTAATTCTGCTGTTTTTCTGATCGACGTTGTTATTAGTGGCATCCACAGTGCAAGTTTATTTATGATAAACTGTACATCAGCTCAACCAGCCCGAAATAAACAATCATTTTATTCTGCTCGATCTAAGATCAGTGCATGTTTCACTCCACGAAATACTTTATTGTAATCGCGACAAAATCCAAATATTGTACTTAATGGCAGCATCATTGTAATTTGACGTGTTCCTGCTGAAAGTGCTTTTCTTTTTTCATGACCCACATTGTAACATATATTTCTTACGCTAATTGCGTTATTAATCAAATTTAACATTGCAACGCCGTCTTTAGCTGCACCTGGTGCTGTTATACCAAGATTATTACAAGCTGCAGTAAGTGAAACTCTTGTAGCGTCTGCGTTAGCGCCTGCAGCTGGTGCTGCTATATCAAAATCGATAGCATTAGCGATAAGAAAATATCTCACAATAACAGCATCTGCAGCCACAATAACAGCATCTGCAGCGGCATCAGCCCCATGTGCTGATGCTCCTTTGGAAATAAATTCTCTAGATCCTGCTAAACCAACACCAGTATCTTTAAACCACATCATATTAGTTGCAGTTGATCTGGAGTAATCATCAGAAAACGAAATAGTATTTAAGATTGTACTTGCAACTTGCAGGTGACTTGAAATATCTTCAACTGTTTGATTAGCTAGCTGATATCTGGCACTTTTAAATAAGAACCAGCCATTATTTATAAGCGCTACGTCTGTTCCAGCTGCAGTTGCGACAGATGGATTAGCTACTGTCATAATCTGACCACGAACTTCCAACATTGCTTGTAAGGCAGTAGAAATACATCCTCGTCTCTGGTATTAAATGTTCTAACACCAGCCTTATTTGGTCATTAGAATTTTCGTCGATATATTCAACATACTCAAATTCTGTTACTGTGTTGTCTGTGTCGTAAGGTTCTGCTAAATCGAGATAATTGTTAACAGACATATTTTTATTTATTAGGTTACATAAAATTTTATTATTTCGGCGCTGTTGCCTTAGACATTAATTTTTGTATAATTTGTTCTCCTTTTGGCGATGAAAGTTTTTTTGTTGTTGTTATCATTGCACGTTTAGTTTCTTTTGTTGGTGCGATATCTGATATAACTTGTTTTATATCTGTAATCTGTGGTGTTCCCTTAATTTTATCAGCTATTTGTTTTTGTCCAACAGCAGTTCCAGCGGCAGATGCAGTTCCGGTTGCAAAAGCTTTAGACGCGTCAAGTGCAATTGGTGCAACTTTAATCGCGATTCCCGGAGCATTTTCAATAATTTTAGTAAATATATTTCCAAAAAATCCTCCAACTATTTTTCTTCTGTAAACGTTTGTTCTCTGTTTCATTATATCTGAGGTTGCACAATTTTATTGCCCTCGTAGGTGCAGGTAATAAGTAAAAACCTCGTTATTCAAATCCAGAAGTAGTCCAGATTGATCTGTCAATTGCATACTTATTTCTGTTATTTGATTTTCAACGCTTAACGAATAATAAATAACTTGACGTGGACTAATTTCCATGAGCGAACCTGGCGGAACGTCCGGTGAAAAACTACATATTGTTTGTCCCTTGCTACCTCGGGCTGAGTAAGATCCAGTTGCAATGGAGCAATTTATTAATATTGTGTTTACATCAGTTATATTTACTGGCAGGTCACCGTTATATATTATAGTTTGTTCCATAATTGAATCATATTGTTTATGAGAAAATCCTATCAACGACGCAATACTTTTTGCTGATGAAAACTCAATTAACATATTACTTTTTAATGTTATACTAGCTCGTAAAGTATTATCATTCGGTGTCAGCTCAAAATTGTCAGCGACACCATTTACTTTTGTTATTAGCTCCTTTATTATTTTATTTAGATCAGTGACATTATAAGCTCCTTGTGGAATTTTAAATCTTGCTCATAGCGCTAGACGCGCTTGCAGATAAAATGTAAATTTATCGTTCACATCAGCTTTTACATTAGTATTGGCGGAATGTAATTTACTGAAACATTTGCGCTATCTTTAGCGGCCGCACTAGAGTCTAGTAATAATGTTGTTGACATTGCTATTTATTATATTTTTTATAAAATTAAGTCGCCGTGATTAAGTCGCGGTGTTAAATTTCGTATTCGTCAGATGTTAATACATTTTCCAATCTTAAATGATCAAGTATATCAATAATTTCATTGTCAATTTCAGCATCAACATTTCCAGCTTCTTTTGAAGATATTAATAGCATTAATCTACCTATCATTTCGGTACCTGATGTAAATATTTATACTCGAGAGTCTGCGACTCCTTTCCCAGCGAATATTTTTGTTATAATTTTTCAGTTTTTTTTCACTTATCTCTAATCGTTTTTTATCATAGGAATCGAACAAACTTTCAAAATCCAATCCTCTACTACTAGGTTCTCCAGATCTAAATTCTACAGCAGCATCTTTAAAAACACTAGCAATAATACCATCCCTAGTTTTTTTTAGAAGCTTTTTTAATAGCTTCTATTGTAGAAGCTGTATTAATTTTATCCAGAGCTCCTATATCTTTTCCAATGTCATCCAATTTTTTAATAAGATTGTTATATTTATCTTCTTCCCAATTATTAATATTATCAACATCTGAAATATCATTTTCTTTCATAAAATCAAAATATTCTGATATTAAAATTTTTCCTTCTATTTTTCCTCTCTCTTTTTCTTCCAATATTTTCTAGTTTCCTCTAGACCCTTAGCTTGTGTTATTTCAGTTTCCCCATGACTTTCAGCTAGCATTTTTTCTGCTGCTTCTTCTCTACGTTCTTTTATGCGATTTATATCTTCTATTTTAAATTTCCTATAAAAACTCCACCCCTTACCAAAACCTTTTGCTCTGTTAGCATCAGCTACTCTGTATAAAACTTTAGCAATAATACTCTTGCTAATTTTGTTAATTAGTTCAATCATATGTTCGTCTTTCGTAGCTTTATTTAATTCAATATCAGACTCATTACCATCAACCATCATGTTATTTAAATCACCAATAAGTTTATCATACCTATCTTTTGCCCAAGTTCTTAAATTATCAATATCATTTATATTATTTTCTTTTAAAAATTCAAGATATTCATCATCTGATATTCCATCATTTGCTTTTATTCTATAAAATCGTCTTTTTGCTTCAACATCTAAAGACTTTAATGTTAAATCGCTAATATCGTTTTAATCTTTTTCAATATCCTCTAATTTTTTTGATAATCTTCCTAGAGCGGTCCTAATTTCCTGTGTGGATAATTCTGATAATCTTCTTTCAAGTAAAAGTGGATTATTGATCAGCCGATTTAGTTCAGTTCGTCTAGCAGCATGATCAGCAATATTTGCTACAAGTGTCTCAGCTAATTTTCATCTGTCTTCATCAGATCTTCCAATAACTTGACAAAACCTTTTTCCTGTAATTTTTTAAGTTGTTCTTCTGATAGTGGTTTAGTTTCAGGTTCTTTTCCAAGCAGTGCCTCAGTAACTGGTTTAAGAGCTATAGCTGCTGCTTCTGCGGCAACTACTTGACCACTTCGCGCTTCTTGAACTTTTCTTCAATTATGCCTGAGATTGAGCAAGTTTTTTAAAATCTTCTGTATGTTTTCTGTACTTTGCTCGTTTGTCCATAATTATATCAAAGATGTTTGATAAAACTTACTGCAGATAGGTGTCAGTACAACAGCGAAACATTTTAGCTGGATTATGTGTAAGTTTATCGAATAAGGAAAAGTTATATTTATCTTTTGTTGCTTGATGATATAGGCCAATAAATTTATCTTTTGTTACGTCACCACATTGCTCATTTGCAATATTTCTTACATCAACATTGTCCAGTCCTGGAAATAATATAAAACAACCAGTATTTCGTCTAATAAATTTGTCAACATTATAAAAACCTTGAGCGAGAAAAATAGAATTACATTTCGTATTACGGGAGAGTGAAAAGAACATGATCTTTTTTTATACATCTCTACATTGTTTAGCGGAATATCATCAAAAACAACTATATTATGTTCATCTGAATCAAGTTGATTACCTGGAACAAGATCTTCTGGTTATTTGATAATAAAAAAATATTCACCAGCCTCAAGATCATCACGAAGTTTGTTATTATATACGCTAAGTAGCTCGTATTTATCTTGTTGTGGGTTAATTGTGTAAATATAAACTCGATCCTTGTTAAAATTATCGCATAGCAGTAAATTCATAACCAGATTTGTTTTTCTCGATCCAGTTCTCCCAACAATAAGATAATGACGATTTGGAAGTTCATTGTTATGTTTATGTTTCACCAACCGCTCTGTATCAAAATTTAATAACGACATATTATAAAAATTGCCAGACAATAAATAAATAATGAGCTATTATACAAAATATGGAACATCATTAGGAGATTCGTCGGCTATAAGTACAATAACAAACGGCAATACTGATTCATCTGGTTACTTAAAAAAATAACTGGCGATACAATGACAGGAAACCTGTCTATGTCAAATCAATGAGTACTAGATTTAGAAACAAATTATCCGCCAATAAATGTTGCTAATACACAAGCTGTTAGTTATGCACAACTTAAATTCGTTGACAATAACAAACTATCATTAACAGGAGGAACTTTAAGCGGTAACTTAGATATGTCATGAAAAAAAATAATAAATGTGGAGACTGTGTATCCACCAGCAAACTTAAATCAAACTCAAGCGGTAAGTTATTTACAGTTGAAGTATGTGGACGGTAACAAGCTTGACAAAACCGGTGGAACAGTTACAGGCAATATTAACATGTCGAGTAAAAAAATTATTGGGTTAGAAACTGTATATCCTCCAGCAAATGTAGATAATACGCAAGCTGTAAGTTATGCGCAGCTAAAGCCTGTTGACGATAATAAACTTAACAAAGCCGGCGACACAATGACGTGTAATCTGATGATGAGCAATAACTCAAAAATAACTGGATTGCCGACCATCTCGCCACCAGCTAATGAAACCGATGCTATTAGTTATGCTCAGTTAAAAGAAGAACTTCCCCCATATTTTAAGAGATCCGGTGGAGCAGTGACAGGCAACATAAACATGAGAGATAATAAAATAACAACAACATATATTCCGGTTAATCATAATGATTTAACAAATAAAGCATATGTTGACAGTCTGTCAGGTGGAGTAAGATGAACTAAAAACAATGTTGGATATATTCCAACAATTTTAAAGGCAACTCATAATCGAGTTGGGTTTGAGGTAAGCGCATCATCATTTTATCCTGAACATTATCCTCATTATCCTAGATTCTCTGACAGACACGAGTGGACGACCAACGGAGAAGTTGAAAACATTTGGATCAAAATTAAATGTCCCACTGCAGTTGCTATTTGACAATTTCATTTGCGCGGTCGATTAAACTCTAGTGTTGGTCGAATTTATAATTGGCGGTTTGAAGGGTCAAACGATAATATTAACTGGACAACATTATATAATACAGCAAATACGTATATCTCAGCAACACAATATTTTACAATTCCGACAGAAAAGACTGTTAATAAGCACTTATATTTTCTACTTTATGTTGTCGCTGCTGAACATCCGTTTCCAGGACTGACAGTATTTCAAATACACACACTCGATGATCAAATTTAATCTAATGCTATAAAATAATGTCAGAAGCACCAATTATAACTGTTTTATAATAATATTTTTAACCCTAAAATAGATGTTGGGGATGAATCACTATCGGCACGTATGATAAATACTGTACAAACATTTACAATTCTAATGATAACTCTCCACTGTCAGAAGAACAAAAACTTTTTTTTCGTGTTATGCATATGCGAGGACCACAACTGAAAAAAGCAATAGAAAACTTTGATATTATAGGTAGATTCTGTCATCCTGATAATTGTATGGAAGAATATAAACACGTTGAAATCTTGTTTAAAAAAATATTGCTTGAGTTTGATTACAATGTTATATTCTTAATAATGCGATCCGATTTATTAATAAAAACACGAATAAAACAAGCTGAAAAACTAGTAAGCGATAGCCATGATCGTCTCAACAAACTAGAGGAATCTAGGATAATGGGAATAAAAAGAAACAGAAAGTTATATGATAGTTTTTCAAAACGAGAAATTTTTAAGTATCTCGGCATGTTCTACCACGACAAAGAAACCCTAGTTAATATCGTTAACATGACACCGGATACAGATTTAATTATAAAAGCGTACTCAAACGCAATTTTACCAACGATGCCCAAAAAGACCCAGAATTTGATCCGATTATTTTTGACAGGTCTCTAAAGATAATCAAAAATGTTGACGATGAAATTAGTGATCTTAGTGATGATGACCGAGAAAAGTTTCTTTAGAGAAGTCGATCAAACAAGTTTGGTAGCAAAGTCTGATTCTTATTACGATATAGGTGAAGCAGATGATATTCCATTTCCATCAATCCAGCGCTCTAGACAATTGTCATTACGAAATTATTACAATGAAGTCGAGAAAATATTCACAAAACCATACGAAAAATTATGGAGTAAAGTAAATGCTTTTACTCGTCTTTACATTCTTGGACTAAAATCACTCCAAAAATTAATGCTAGCAAATTTCGTGGTAGCATATGCAATTATCAGACAACATCTTGTTCTAAAAAAATTCACGTTAGATCAAATAAGCTTGGTATTAGGGTATATTGATGAAACAGAAAAAGATTACAGTATTTGGTGCATGAAATAAATCTGTACGAACGTGAAGTAGTAGACACGTTTGATTCATATACTTGGTTAAAGCAAAATGAGGTACTTACAGATAAACGATATGATGATACTTCGTCAGATGTTTATGACAAGTACAGAACTTTTATGGCTGATCCTAACAGTAATAAATTTCGTGAGTTTCTTGATTCAATTGTTGGCATCAGAACTTTTGTTTTTGTGTAAAAAAAATTGTATAATGAAAAAACAGATTGTTGATTTTAATCACATATCAGAAGAAATTTCAAAACAAGATGTTGATGCACTAATGCAATATTACAAATTTTATCATAAAATCCTTTGGTGTGTAAAACAATGTTATAAATATTACAGTAGAATACTTCGAGTAATATCATATTTGCCACTGCTAATAACCAGCTCTGGCATAATTTCAGTGGGGCATCATTAAATCCGTTTCTTTTAATAACATCTGGTGTCGATTTCTCTCTTTCAACAGCTTGTAAGAAAATTGTGCCTAAACTTGAGACTAATAAAAATGCTTGTAAGATAGCAATTATTACATATATAAAATTGCTTGATCAGATACGATCCTACTTGCGAGGTGTAAAATATGATATGGACGATTTAATACGCGAGTTTCGTATTATTGACAGTATGTTAACGGATATTCTGCCAATAAGAGTCAGCAGGTATGAAAAAGATTATCATAAAATATATTAGTATTCGATATCCAAACTCTTCGATAAAGTCATAGATACTATTTCACCTAAGGTAACTTGAAATTCCGGATTGTTACTAACAATATCTACAACATCTCTCGTAAGTTGCATATCCGCCGGTCGATTAATTCCAGTTTCTCTGTAGTAAAATAAAGATAAACATCTTTTAACAATTTCACTCGGCAAATAAAATATACGCAGGAAATTGTTGATGTAATATCGTTCTTCATAGCAAATTGGTTCCATTGTAACAAGGTAGAAAATATTGTCAAGATACTCCATAAAATCATCGATGTCATCGTTGGCAATTTCATCAGGTTTAATAAAACCTGATAGCATGTCAATTACCTCATCAAATCTATATTATACCTATAGTAATTTATATATCTAATGAAATAATTTTCAGTAGTAGATGAAAATACGTTGTTTCTAAACGTTAGAAATATCATTATCAAATAAAGCATTAACCATGTTGTCAATAAATGTCATCGGATCATCTGCCCAACCTACTATTCGCTTATCATTTTCAGTTTCAAATAACCACACTGATCCATATTTGACTGATAAATGATGACCAACTTTTTAATACAATCGCTTATTATATTAGGTGCTATCCCAGTATATCTTGAATTAAATCTTGGAAACAATCTGTTTGTTAGATTAAATCCGACGCTACTAATTGGCTCTTTGTAATAGGACATTTTATATAATATTTTATTGTTTAAATAGAAATAAATCTAGAGGTCTGGGAACCTCTTTCCCCCTCTCCAAATTTTGGAGGGGGTGGGGGTTTCTGAGATAGAATTCTCTTTTGATACAGGATCATCATCTTCTTCTACTACTCACCCCATCTTTCATCATAGTTATAAAATTGTGCTGGCCTGATATTAACACAGAATATACATGTGTACTCCTTTTAAGATCGATTTCCAATTGTTTGCTTGCTTTATCTTTACATAAATCAACTATCATTCAAACATGCCATATTAAATGCATAATATTCAAGACCTTCCGTATCACTTTCTTGAATCATATATATTGCAGACAAAGATGGGAATCGTAATAAGAAAATTTGCCTGTCCAGTTGTACTTATAGTCATCATCTTGGAAGACGTAACACAGAAAAACAAAAAATATCTATTCTAATGATTTTTCCTGCCATAATTTAAAATCGATTTCCTAACAAACAATGTTTTTTATGTTAACTTTAATTTTCTTTAACCATCTTAAGATCGTTGGGCATTTGAGATTATAATGAAATCATATCCAGCGATTATTTTGACTGTTACGTATGCATTTTCCGTACTTTTTTATACAGAAATAAGATAATTCATTTCCATACTTCTAAATTACGTTTATCGGTTTCAGATCGACCCAGCTCTTTTGCAGTTGCAATTTGAACCTAGGGTCGCACAAATAAACCATTTCAGTGTGACTTCAGAAACCAGACGGAGTGATCACAAAAAGTTCAAAATTAATTCTCTTCAAGAAGGTAATATTATTACGAATGTTTTTGTTTTCCGATGGATTTTTATAGACGAGTGATCTCTATTTTCAAATTTCTCTAACGGACAACGACTAATTGAGCCTGTTTGTACCACATAATATGGGATCTCGATAGCAAAGCGGATCCCATCAAACCCCTTAGAATGTACAGTTTCTTCGTTTAAAGTTTAATTTTTATTTATTATTGTCCGAAACTAGATTGGTTCATATTCTCAAAATTTGATTTCACATGCCTCTTTTGGTGGCCTAGTGATTAGAGCGTCCGCCTCGGATGCGGGAGGTGGTGGGTTCGATCCCCGGCCGAGTCATACCAATGACTTACAAAAATGGTACTAACTGCTGCCTCGCTTGGCGCTCAGCATTAAAAGGTTAGTGTTAGGACTGGTCGGCCTGGTGTCAGGATAATGTGACTGGGTGGGACATCATGCTACATGTCTGCGGCATAATGCCCCAGTGCTAGACATGACTATAAACTGCCACACTGCAGACATCGTAGCGATATGACTGAAAAAGTTTTAAAAGCTACGTTAAAAATCCAAATCACGCCTCTTTTGGACTGATACATACAAAATTCGAGTTAAGAACTATATGCCATCAATTAGGGGTTTGTTGGCTTGTATGTTTCTTTGTTCTGATGAAGTAAGCGTGCAATAAAGTACAATAACCATTTCTTTTCAAAGATGTTAACTGCTAATAGCACAATGGGGTCTTTAAGTTCTTACGGATAATTTGGAATTCAGTTCTTTTCTGCTGGATGCCAAACGAGAACAATATGAAAAAACTATCTGAAGAACAGAGCAGTATCATCCTTTAACAGGGGAAAAAAATGTAACGAATATATAAAATACCACCTTGCAGCATGTCGTAGGGGACGACAAATGGAGGAATCCGTTATTAACTGGAATGCGTAATGTAATGAATCCCAAGCTGAGAAGGTCTTTGAAACATAAGTGGAAGCTTTGTATTGTAAGAAATGCCTTTTTTATCCTAATCTTTGTTTGTATGCCTTTTTTGACACCTAAACTTAATTTTCACTACACATTCAGGCTTGCGCTGATAAGCTATTAATCCCTATATAAGTGCTCACTTCTCCTATGTTAATCAAATTACAGCATTGCATAGTTAACATACGCACATGTGTGAAATTATAACTGGATTCTCTCCGACACAGCAATTGCAACTGCTTGTACCCACATTTATATGATTAATGAAATATACGATCTGATACAACATGTGTGTGTGTGTATATATAATTTGGATTTGTAACGTAGCTTCAACAATTTTTAGCCATATCGCTACGATGTCTGCAGTGTAGCAGTTTATAGTGATGTCTAACACTGGGGCATTATGCCGGAGACATATAGCATGATGTCACACCCAGTCACATTATCCTGGCTCAAGGCCGATCAGTCCTAACTTAATGCTGAGCGCCTAGCGAGGCAGCTGTTAGTGCAATTTTTATAGGTCTTTGGTATGACCAACAGAGAGAGAGAGAGGAGAGAGAGAGAGAGAGAGAGAGAGAGAGAGAGAGAGAGAGAGAGAGAGAGAGAGAGAGAGAGAGAGAGAGAGAGAGAGGAAATAATTAAATATGTAGCAACTTTAAGATAGAAGTGCTACGAAACCATTGCAATAAATTTGTACAAATTTCGCAATTTATTCTGCTTGTATTTTTAAAACAATATTGTTTGAAAATAAATCCATAACTTGTGATGCAGAAGAAAAGTTTTAGTTTGCAAATGAGTAAGGAGAATATAGCCAAGCAGCAGAGAGGGTGAACCCTACAACTTTGTAGAGACCTTATTTTTGAAAATTAAGCGTTCCTACGAAGGCTGAAAAAAGAAGTTTTTGTCTTAATAATGAAAACTTCTTTAATTGACCAGATTTTTTCACAATCTGGTCACATACGTATGTCATTCACCCTCTCTGCTGCTATAAATTAAACAGCCAGTATAGATATTATCAATAATGAGTATTGGAGAACCACACTCAGCTAAATTAGCTCTACTGCTGCTATGATTTTTATCCAAAAATTATATCAAGTCCGTTGCGATATCTTGACCTAGGATCGTGTAAATTTATCGTTACAAAACCAAATGGAGCAGCTTGTGCTTTTGAAAAGAAATTTTAAAATTTGTTCATGTCCATGTCGCCTGAACACCAAGTATAATAAATATTTTGCAGCGTATGATTATCTACGCCATTAAACACAACTAAAACATTACAATTATCTCTGATTACTTTTGGAATTTGTGTATATCTCTGTGTAACATAAATCACGTCTGTATTTTTATGACTACCTCGTGAAAATATTCTAGCTGGATTTGATTGTTTGTCCAGCATAACATCATCATACACTACTAAATTATTAATGAATCCATGAGGGCCAGTGGCCCTGAGATCATCTACGGATGGCGCTTCATCAATATTAGTAATAAAGTCTATGACATTGTCTTCATCTAACGATTTTGCGTTTTCATTAAAATCTTTAAGTACTTCGTAACATCGCTGATCATCTACAGATGGCGCTACTAAATATAATTTATCCCACTTCAGTCATCGCTTTATTAGATTAAGCAATAATTGTGTCTTTCCACTTCCAGATGGGCCTATTATAATCATTCTGATAGAATTTGGTAACGCTGGATGGTGCTTTACTGGCTCTTGTTTTCGTGTCGCAGAAAAGTCAATTATATCCATATAATAAATAATATGAGTCTATATTGTGTTCGATGCAGGGCACCTACCGATACTACTGAATTAACGACAATAACAACAAAAAATAAAAGACGTGCACTTACAGGCAAGTGTGTGAAATGTGGCACCAAGAAATATAAATTTATTGCAACAAAGATAGGTGGGGGTGATATCGCTACTTCGTTAGGAAAATTACCAGGAACTCCATGGGCTAAATATCCCGGTGAGAAACAATTACCCGGATATAATTATTGTGGCCCAGGAACTCGTCTCGATATCCGACTTGATGATCAAGATCAACCAAGACCCGGAGAGTATCCAGTAAATAAGATTGATCAAGCATGTCACGTTCATGATGTTGCTTATAAAAGTAAAGATTTGCAACACCGACATCTCGCGGATGTGAAATTGATTCACGCGTTAAATTGTATACCTAATACATCTCTCAGAGAAAAATTAGCTAGTTTTCTAGTAAAAACTGCTATGAAAGGTAAACTAGTGTTAGGGGCTGGCAATTAATTATATAACTATCATAATGGAATCTGTTTATTATTCCCCGAGAGGATTTTGGAGAGGTAAAGCAGCGATTAGTAAACTCGCCGAAGCAGCAAAAGTTTCACGTAATGTCGCTGCATCATGGTTAGCACGACAGGCAATATGGCAAATCTTCCTAAATCCACCTAAAAAAATTCATTACGCGCATTTTGATGTTAGCGTTCCTAATGAAGTTCATCAAGCAGATATTTTATTTTTACCACACGATACCATTAAAACACGTGGACGAAAATCACGCGTGTACAAATACGCGTTAACTGTCGTTGACATTGCGAGTAGATATAAAGAAGCAGAGCCATTATCAACAAAGACAACATCTGAAGTTGCATCTACGTTTGAGCGCATTTATCAACGTGGCGGTCTACGATGGCCACGGTTATTACAAGTTGATCCCGGTAAAGAATTTCTTGGAGTAGTATCAGCGTTGATGAAGAAACGTAACGTTAAAATCAGACTAGGGCATACTGAAATTCATCGTGATCAGGCAATCGTTGAACGATTTAATAGAACTCTTGCTGAGCGGTTATTCGGATACCAATACGCAAAGGAAATA
>JAECUM010023390.1:0-25056 GCA_016617855.1 Megalonaias nervosa
CTTGTGGAAGAACGAACGTCTCTCCGGCAATCTGCTTGGCTAGTGCAGGCTGCAAAAAATGGATAGATATGACATCAACTTGCTGTAGATTTAGAATAACGTACGTTTCCATTTATTTTAAAGGATTTTGTTTGAGAGCTGCATGCTAAATAAGTACACACTATTGTACAAGATACTTTGTATCTGTAAAATGAAAAGATACTCATATACAACGTGTGGTCAGTCACTAAAAGAGTCAGTCTTTAATTGATGAAAGCAAATTAAAACAACCAATATTGACTTTTTAAGTCGTGTTATGAAAATGTATATGTGTATTAATACAACGTACAAAGCATCCCGTTTGAATTTTACTCTGAAATTTCCTTCTGAGCAGTTATGTAGATGTTTATTTATTTTGAAGAATTTGAGTTATTCTGCTCGTTTGTCGTTCTCTTTCTTAGTTTATTTTCGTCCGACCAATGTAAACGCTTCACATTTCATATATAACAAAGCATAAATTATTTATTTTTGAATTGCAATCCATGCCATGTTTAGCTTTTAAGAGCATAACATTCTAAATTTCATCGAGTTTCCTTCTGTTATAGTAGGATATGTTTTGAATCTACTTTTACCAAATTTGTTTGCCCGCGCCTCTCTTTTAGTGAAGTTACATTTAGTACTGGTAAGAATTTGTTTTAAAATTTTGGCCTGTCTCTTACTGTCAATATTTTCATTCTTTCCAAAATATTTCGAATTTAGCACCACGGGGAAGTAACTGTTCCTAGTGTGCAGAGTTTAGGCAGGATTGACAATGTTGCGGATATTTCCTCGTGTTCATTCTCTTATGACTTTTTCCTTGAGTTGTTGTGAAAAACATATTTAGGAACATTTTAAATTTTTGAAAATATTTAAATGTTTTACATTACAGTAAGCCTGATGAATATGTTGTACAGTTCATCACTAAGTTAATGTCTCAAAAAACAAGGGTACTAATTACAAAAACCAAACCACAACCACAGAGCGCTCCAGAATGAAAAATAAAATGCAAATTCGCTCGGACTTAATAGGGATTTTAATTTTGTTGATTTTTGTGGTATAATTTATGATATTTCGTCAAGCATTTGTGGCCAGTCTGACAAAATGTCAGTACCTTTCTAAGTTTATACATTTGTTTGTGTTTATATGCGTTTGTTCGTGTGTTTATATATGTGTGTCTCTATGTGTGTCTATGTGTGTGTGTGTGTGTGTGTGAGAGAGAGAGAGAGAGAGAGAGAGAGAGAGAGAGAAACATTTAGATTTACGAGCAGCCGAAGTCCTGACACAGATGCAGACTCTGTCGAATCAGAAGGCAGTACCCACATCATGGTTGTTCCATCACCACATGTGAGGTGATTGCAATCTGCGGACGCAAAGCAGTTCTCTACCTGAATGACGGCTGGATAAATACAATTTAGAATCAATAGAGAATAATGTTATGTACTATTATAGCTAGAGGTCTGCAATTAAAATATAAAATACATTATATATGGATTGTCAGGATAACCATATCTAACAAAATCATTATGTAGGTAGAGTAAACTTTAAATTAATGATGACACAATTGCATGGTATAGGAGGAAAGGGGGCATGAAAGTAAAACACTTTCCTGTATATTCAGTTTGTTTTGCATATTAGCAATGGTTTCACTTTTTTCATAAAAGTGTTTCACGCTTTGTTCTGCTGTGTTTTAATTACCTGTAAGAATTCATTATAAAGTTTAGAAACAATATTAGCTCCGTCCCATCCATTTTCACTTTGTTACATTGTAAGTTTCAAATGACCCTAAGTTAAATTTATGTATCATTCTAATATAGATTTCGTTCTAACGAAAATCATTCATTCAGCTTGTCCTGAAACTCAATAACTTTGAATTTAATGAAGAAAACTACCTCCAAATCAATGGAACAGCAATGAGTACAAACATGGCCCCTTCGTGTGATAATATTTTTATGGGAAAACTGGAGGGTCAACTTTTAGCATCGGTTGAACTTACACCATACCAGTGGGTACGCTTTATCGATGAAATAGAAATGAAGTGGCAACATGGAAGAGAAAGTGTGGACGAGTTTATATCAAAGGCAAACAACTTCCATCCTTCAATAAAATTCACGGCAGAAATCTCCAACTCAAAACACGTTTTCCTAGACACAACAACCAGACTGGTAGAAAACAAACTCCATACAGACATCTACTCGAAACCAACCGACAAACACCAGTATCTCCTCCCAACCAGCCGTCATCCAAAACACTGCATTAGGAATATTCCATATAGCCAGGCACTGAGGATATGCAGAATTTGCTCCGACGATGAAACATTCCTAAAAAAGGACTGAGGAGCTATCTAAACATTTAATTTACCGAGGCTACAACAAAGACCTGATTGCGGAGGCAACCCAAAGGGCTAAACAAACAAACCGCGATGACCTACTAAAATATGGAGAGAAGGAAAAGGCTGATAGGATACCATTTATCCTGAACTACCATCCAGACAACCCCAAAGTAGGTAAAATCATCGCGAAACACTGGCCCATCGTGGAATCGTCGGACACACTAAAGTTAATCCTTCCGAACAAACCTGTAGTAGCTTACCGGAGACCAAAAAACCTCAAGGACATCCTAGTCAGGGCGAAGCTAACGCCAATCGCTAGTCAAGACCACCCTAGTCAATCTGGCTCCTGTGGAGATAAAAGATGCAAAACCTGTCAACATATGATATAGACCAGGATATTTTCTAGCACAGTAACTAGAGAAAAACTAAACTTACATGGTCCAAACAAAACATGCAAAACTAAGAATGTAATTTATCTCATCACATGTAAGATCTGTAGCCTTCAGTATGTCGGAGAAACTGAAAAGCTACACAAAAGGATCAACCTGCATAGATCTGATTGGATGACAAAGAAGCTGTACAGAAGCTCGGTCACAGAACACTTCTCCTCCCCTGGCCACACTTTCAGTGATATAACACTTATTGCAATTGCTAACATCCGCAATCTCCAGGATTGCACAGACAACATCAGCGCTGACAAAACTGAAGCCCATCTGGAACGACAAGAACATCGCACTCAGTTCAAAGGTCAGACTGATGCACTCACTGGTTATCTCCATATTTCTCTACGCCTGTGAATCATGGACCATAACAGCTGACTTAGAGTAAAGGATACAAGCCACAGAGATGAGATGCTTCCGAAAGATCCTCGGCGTCTCATACAAAGATCGTGTCACCAATGAAGAAATACGGCAAAGAATCAGACAAGCCATTGGGCCTCACGAAGACCTCCTGAGCACAGTGAAAAAATGTAAACTGCAGTGGTATGGGCATGTCTCACGATCATCAGGACTTGCCAAGACAATCCTGCAAGGCACTGTACAAGGAAGAAGAAAGAGAGGCAGGCAGAGAAAGAGGTGGGAAGACAACATTTGAGAGTGGACAGGCTTGACATTGAGCGACTCAGTGAGAAAGACGGAAAATCGAGAGGAATGGAGGAAGCTGATTGTTCGGTCTTGTGTGGTGCCCCAACGGTCCACCAGACTACGGGACTGATGATGATGATGATGAACATCCCCAACTGGAGTTCCGAAACCAGGAAAGAAAAGGAATCTTACTGGATAAGCCGCCTGAGAACATTGAAACCAAGCGGTTTAAACCAAGAAGACTAGAAAAAGACAGCCATGCACAAATAAAACTATCTTTTGCAGCCGACACATTTTACTTTTGAAAAATTCTCTAAATTTGCTAATAGCCTACAATTACTACTATATCAATGAAATATCCGTGATGTAATTTGGGTTTACATAAATGTACACAAAATACCAGATGTCGTTATCGCTCATCGTTTTCTAGGTTAATACAAATAATTTCCAGTATCCTCAACAAGCTGATATAAACTAGTTGAAACATAATACATTTGGATGTTTAATTCATGTAGAAACAGCCATGTAAAGTTTTGCAAACACTACAGTTTTTCTGTTTTATTTGTTTGTCTTGTCTATGTTTTGTATATGCCTTTGAAAAAGACTCATTAAGAGTCGAAAGCGCTCAGGCTAGTTAGATACTAGTTTTGCACTGTTCGTTGTCAGTTTATTGCATTTATCTTAGTCAATCCCTGACATACGTGATCCCTTGCTGGATCCAGTGCACTTGAAAGGACTGTTATTCGCCATATGATTTGTATTCTTTATATATATATATATATATATATGTATGTATGTATGTATGTATGTATGTATGTATGTATATATATATATATATATGGCCATTGCTAAATTATAACAGTTTCAAGCATATGGAATTATAATTTTATGGTAAATGGTAATACATTTATATTTGGATCCCTTTAACCTGGTGAGGTCAAAAATATTAAGCACCTGCTGCTCAACGCCACCAAAATTTCTGCACAATTAGTTAAGACCGTAACATTTGTTGGTGACTATAGAGATGTATAATAACTTAAAATAGCTTGAAATTTGACAGTGAAAAAAAGGTTTTCGTTTCTTTTTTTTTATCTTAATATGAATTTAGAGCTGCTCTAAACCATTCATAAAGGATACAGATAATCTGAGCAGGAGCTCATCGTAATGTCTGGCTCATCTTCACACATAATATTTTAGTTACCAAAAGGAAAGTGCGCTTAAGCAATATATTATGCAACCCCACCCAAGTCCTGCGTATGTCAATGCAAAGTGATAACCCCATCCCAGCCCTGTGAATGTCCATGCAAAGAGAAAACAAATCAGACTTCATAATTCCAACAGAGCGTGCAATAGACGTACGTTGCTGAACTCTGAAGAAATGTAACTTATCAATCATTTACATCTAGTCTGCCATAAAAGCGAATAACTACTATCTAACAAGAAAATAACCTAATAATACTGTTCAAATGTCGTCAAATTATAGGTATGTGATAGCGGTATATTTGGGACCAGATACCGACAAACATCACATGCATTTTCTAGCAATCGTTTCTTTTCTCCATATTTTTGAAAAGTGCATGTTTCATTGCCGAGCTTGGATTCAGTACGAGTAATCTTTTCAAATAATGTTACTTGGAAAACTTACCAATCAGAGCTAGTTATCACAAGACTTATTTCATGTTGGTGCTTGTACTTAAAACAACGCTCTTCCAAACAGCACCAGCAGTAGAACTCCTTACAAATATATACACAGCTGAATAAACATCATTACTCTTCAGCAGTAGAACTCCTTACAAATATATACACAGCTGAATAAACATCATTACTCTTCAGCAGTAGAACTCCTTACAAATATATACACAGCTGAAGAAACATCATTACTCTTCTTAACCTTCTTTCCTGATAATAATAGTAAACACAGCACGAAATGACTTTTGACATTACGAAGCACATTTTTGGTCGGATTGTATTTAATGCCGAATGGTCTGTTTCGTGAGTTGTATACAGAGAAATAAATATATAATAAGTTTTCTGTTATATTTTGTTGAATGTTAATAACGGCAATGTGTGTTATACTTATCGTTGAAATTCATATCGCGCATACCTCCGATAAATCTCGCAGAAGAATGGTTAATTTCAGATTTTCTAAGTAAATAATTTTAGGAATTGTTTTATTCAGATGTATCACTCAAAACATATGACAGTCGGACTGAGAGCTTCTGAAGTTCTGAAAGATATGTGTGCATACGTGAGTATTAAAATGCAAATAATTGTCTACATATGATATTACTACTACTACCACTGCTACTACTACTACTACTACTACTGATAATAATAATAATAATAATAATAATAATAATAATAATAATAATACCGCCGCTCCGGTGGCATAGTGGTTAGAGCGTCCACCTCGGATGAGGGAGATCGTGGGTTCGATCCCAGGCCGAGCCATACCAAAGACTTATAAAACTGGTACTAACAGCTGCCTCGCTAGGCGCTCAGCATTAAGAAGTTAGTGTTAGGACTGGTCGGCCTGGTGTCAGGATAAGGTGACTGGGTGGTAACATGCTACATCTCTGCTGCATGATGCCTCAGTACTAGACATCACTATAAAATTGCCTCACTGAAGACAGCGTAGCAATATGAGTGCATAATTGTTAAAGCTACATTAAAAATCCAATTCACACACACACACTCACACACAATAATAATAATAAATAGATAAATAAATTTTAAAAAATAAAAACGAATGAATAAATATGAAAATACAATCAAAATTTAAATTTAGTATGAAATGTGCATCGATGGGGTACTAAAGACCAGTTCCATGTACGCTGTCTATCTTACAAGTCTTTAGTTACGAGTTAAACAGCAATATAAGGTAATACATCGAATTGTCGGACATAATTATTTATACTTATTATTGTCCAGATGATTGGTTTTCTGGATAACGAATAAGGACAGTAGAACTGAATCACGTCTACGGGAAACTTTGTAAGTCTACATGATCTAAACACATAGATAACTGGCTATCTGAACAAAGAATAATGCCATTAGGACTGAATCTCATATCTGTGGAACTCGATGTTAGACTTTATTATCAAGACGGCCGGTTAATTGGTTGTCATGGTAATAGTTAATGACCTTAAGACTGAATCATGCATATGATGAATTCTTGGTAAGTCTGTATGACCAGAACGTCTTAGTAATCTATTTTCAAATAACAAACGCTTCACTGTACATCTATTTTTGGAGTCTGTGTTCTCCAAAAATGGTTTCAGACCTGACACGTTCCAAGATAAAGTGACCGTGACTTAGAAAGCGAATGTGTTCCTACATATGCCGACTTTGAAACAAGCTGACCAGTAAATAACCTGGATAAACTAATAATTTACTTGATAT
Source organism: Megalonaias nervosa (assembly GCA_016617855.1). Lineage (NCBI taxonomy): Eukaryota > Metazoa > Mollusca > Bivalvia > Unionida > Unionidae > Megalonaias > Megalonaias nervosa. The sequence continues at coordinate 6,835 of JAECUM010023390.1, forward strand.
TAAGATCACGTATGCAGTACTCAAAAACAATAAGATCTCTGGAGTATATGAAAAGTACGACATATTGCATTAATTATCATTGAGGATTTTTTGTGTTAACATAATCACGTTAATTTCCTTGTGTTTCTTGTCTAGACAAAAATCCCTGCCCTGAACCCTATTGCAACTCAGCTACCCTAGTTTCATTTACGTGGAGGAGGCTCAAAGAAAAGTTGTTACCTCTAGTCCACATCTAGTTTATGTAACTGCCCTTATGCATAGGTACCGTGGAACCAAACGTGAGACCAAGTTTATCTACGATTAACACACTCAAGATAATCTGAAATACTTGTAGTAAAAGTACGTTTATTGTTGTTACATGATGTTGATGTACATAAACGGAATATAGATACAATTATTTAGATAAAATCTGCTCTAAGTTAAAATTGGCCATACCATTTCCAATTGATAAAACGAATGCATGAAATTGTAGCTCCTGCCTACTCTAAATAATTGTCTCGTTAACTAAATCCACCTAGATATTCCAACAAGATTTAGCAGTCAATAATTTATACAGAGAATTATTAAAATAGCTTACTACAGTTCACATCAACAATTTTATCAAACAAATTAACTTCAGATTTGAAAGAAGTATTACCAATGTACCAATGTTTCCACTATGTACTGCTTCACCAATCTAATATTTTTTCTTTTTTTATTTATTTTATATTTTCTTTTAAGAATCAGTTCTTATCCAAAGAACCGTTTATTGTTCAATGAATGAACAAACTTAAGATATCGAGTGTTGGCCCTAAATGGTAGGCGAGATTGCAGGCTAGATTATCCAGCGTATCCCCTTACGCTAGGGTAGATGTTTGGCTAGAGTATCCAGTGTACCCTCTAAAGGTCAGATAGATGCTTGGCTAGAGTATCCGGTGTACCCTCTAAAGGTCAGATAGATGCTTGGCTAGAGTATCCAGTGTACCCTCTAAAGGTCAGGTAGATGCTTGGCTAGAGTATCCAGTGTACCCTCTAAAGGTCAGGTAGATGCTTGGCTAGAGTATCCAGTGTACCCTCTAAAGGTCAGAGAGATGCTTGGCTAGAGTATCCAGTGTACCCTCTAAAGGTCAGATAGATGCTTGGCTAGAGTATCCAGTGTACCCTCTAAAGGTCAGGTAGATGCTTGGCTAGAGTATCCAGTGTACCCTCTAAAGGTCAGGTAGATGCATGGCTAGAGTATCCAGTGTACCCTCTAAAGGTCAGGTAGATGCATGGCTAGAGTATCCAGTGTACCCTCTAAAGGTCAGATAGATGCTTGGCTAGAGTATCCAGTGTACCCTCTAAAGGTCAGAGAGATGCTTGGCTAGAGTATCCAGTGTGTCCTCTAAAGGTCACGTAGATCCTTGGCTAGAGTATCCAGTGTATCCTCTAAAGGTCAGAAAGATGCTTGGTTAGAGTATTCAGTGTGTCCTCTAAAGGTCAGGAAGATGTTTGCCTAGAGTATCCAGTGTGTCCTCTAAAGGTCAGGTAAATGCTTGCTTAGAGTATCCAGTGTAACGTCTAAAGGCCAGGTAGAAGCTTGACTATTGTATCAGTGTATCATCTAAAGGTCATGTAGATGCTTGGCTAGAGTATCCAGTTAGCTTCTAAAGGTCAGGTATATGCTTTGCTATAGTATTCAGTGTAACTGCTAAAGGTCATGTAGATGCTTAGCCAGAGTATCCAGTGTATTCTCTATATGTCAGTCAGATGCTTGTTTGGACTATCTAGTGTATCCTCTAAAAGTCAGGTAGATGCATGGTTAGAGTATTCCGTGTGTCCTCTAAAGGTCAGGTAGATGCTTGTTAGTATATCCAGTGTAACTTCTAAAGGTATGGCAGATGCTTGGCTAGAGTATCCAGAGTGTCCTCTAAAGGTCAGGTAGATGCTTGTTAGTATATCCAGTGTAACTTCTAAAGGTATGGTAGATGCTTGGCTAGAATATCATGTGTGTCCTATAATGGTCAGGTAGATGCTTGGCTAGAGTATCCAGTGTAACGTCTAAAGGTATGGTAGATGCTTGGCTAGAGTATCCAGTGTGTCCTCTAAAGGTCAGTTTTTTATGCTTGGCTAGAGTATCAAGTGTGTCCTCTAAAGGCCAGGTAGATGCTTGGCTAGAGTATCCAGTGTAACTTCTACAGGTCAGGTAGATGCTTGGCTAGAGTATCCATTGTAGCTGCTCAGACTTCGGGCAGATGGTAGTCATGTTATATGAAATTTGACAATCCCCATCAATTCATGCGCATTACGAGACATTTGTAACTGCTGGTAACACAAGGTAGACATAACTCAAGTCCAACACTCTTTTTGACAGTCACGTCAAGACCTTCTGTAACTGGTTTGTTTTGGGGTTTCTTTTTTTTTTGGGGGGGGGGGGTTGTAAATTGCCCTTACTTTTACCTTGATGGTGTTTCTGGATCAGGTTGTTCATTGTTATTGCTTTTGCTATGATGGAATGTTTGCACCGAGCGAGGAGATGCTTCCAAACATCAAAAAGCGTCTTATCAATCAAACACACCTACTGAATCAGAATAAATCTTTCCTAATTTAATCACTTACTGACAAATATATATCTGAGAAACAAAATGCCTTTTATATTTTAAAGTTTTATTCTTATTATGGTAACAGAGATTTACAGATTTGTGTAGAAATGCTAAGCGTTAGTGGCAGTAGCATCAAAATGGTACGAACAACGTCTAAGAGAAATTATCGGGGCTATACCATGGATTGCGGTATTGATTCTTAATCACAACAACTCGAGAGAGATTCAATCACCAGATATTTTTTCAATCACATCATCTTTACAATTCAAGTAATCGGTCCACAGGGTATAGGAAAACATTTCAGACACCATATGACAGAAAAAGTATCATCTGCTTGGCTCTCTCGATCTAGATCTCGATTGTTAAAACGTACCTGGAAATTCGAAACTAATTCAATATTATGGTCCCAACGGCTTGCCATATACATCTTTGTGTGGAGTATGTGTCACACTGATTGCAGTATACGTATATACGTTCTAATACATATTATTTGATGATAAAAATTACTCGTTCATATATTAACGACTACGTACATACATACATAAATACATACATACATACATAGCTTCCATAAATACATACATACATAGCTTACATACATACATACATACATACATACATACATACATACATAGCTTCCATACATACATACATACATACATAGCTTCCATAAATACATACATACATAGCTTCCATAAATACATACATACATAGCTTCCATACATACATACATACATAGCTTCCATAAATACATACATACATAGCTTCCATACATACATACATACATACATACATACATACATACATAAATACATACATACATACATAAATACATACATACATACATACAAACATACATACATACATACATACATACATACATACATACATACATACATACATACATAAATACATACATACATAAATACATACATACATACATACAAACATACATACATACATACATACATAAATACATACATACATACATACATACATAGCTTCCATACATACATACATACATACATACATACATACATACATACATACATAGATTCCATATACAATAAAATGCATGCTCTACTTATATCCAACTTATCCTAACATTGTAGCGAAAACAGCAGTATATTATCATTTAAATAAATTAAATGAGACCAAATACTAGCTGTAAGAAGGCCGTGTTGTACGGAGATGTAATGGCCTCTGGTTCGCCTCTTTTTTTTCTTTGCTTATGCTGGGCTTGTTCCTTGTCCTTTTTAATTTGTTTTGAATATTGGTGTATTTTTACTTCTGTCAGTGTTGACTGTTCAAAATATATTTGTAAATGTTCCTTTTATACATATATTATGACGTTCAACTAAAGTTTTTGATTTCCCCACCCTCCTTTTAATTTGTCAGGTATATTGGAATTTGTTCGGAACACTCGATATCTTTTGGATTTGTGTAGAATTTTGGGAGGATTTTTTTTTTAATTTAATTTGTAATACTGTAAGTTCCTTTGAAAATGTCATTTTATAATTTAGAAAATTAAAATATTTCTTAAGTTTTACCAAACTTGTTGGTGTTTTGCATCTTCTCTTGCTTAATTTATGACCACAGACTCTTAACAAGAAATAAATGCCACTTGTAATTATGTTATTTTGGTACCATTATTAGAATCAGGTAAATGTTTATGGAAAGGTCAATGTTATACTAAGCTAAGTGAAAATAGGTCTGATAAATCTACATATATACTGTAATGCATATAGGGTATTGCTGTTTGTGTGTGCGTCTCCATTTATAGCTATTACATGTTTTGGTGATTACTTGTTTAATTTTAGGGAATCGGTGTTGGGAAGATATTTTTTCAACCCACAATGTGCAATATTCACGAGACTTTATCAAGGCATGGACTAGTGTTATAAAATGGGTTGTCCCTAATTTCTTAACATATGAAATTCTCTGGATGTTTTAGGTATACGTGTTTGGTGATTTCAGATAGGTATAATTCTTGGTATTGGGTGTTTATGTCGTGCTTTGTGTTGCATGGTATGACATGGAATCAGATACAGTTTCCAGATTTTTGAAGCCTAAAACTTACACATCGTCCATGATAAATTAATCAATATAAAGCAAAACTGTAACGGCACTTATTCTAATCTATGAGAGTCCATACCTACTGAGAATATATTTCACGGTGATTTCATCCCCTACCATGTTAGTAGTCCATATAAACATTTATAAAGATTATAACAAACAGATTAATAATCAAATTAATACATGAAGACTCGAAAGTAAAATATTGTATTGGCATGCCAGTTACATATATCATGCAACGAATGCGTTTTATGCAAAGCTAAGGCAAATTAATTCGTTATGAAGTAGTTCATGCAGTACCTTGCAGATTCGTGTTTTAAAATTACAGAAACATCTGCAAGAGGTCCTAGTTATATTAGTTCCAAATTCTTGGAGAAAGAAGAAAAAGATGACTCAGTTACTAAACAATAGATTATACTTGAACAACATTATTAAAATTTAGCTAAATTCTGATTAAAAGAATGCGATGCAGCCAATGCATGTGTACAAAGACCCGTAGACGTACAAACAGACCTTAGGGGATAATGTCTTGAAAGATTTAAATATATGGATAGAACAAATTCATAATAAATTAAAAGCTCTGGATCACAGTATCACAGACAAATCTGCCAAGAAGGCAAATGGGTTATAAATAAACAAAAGATTAAGATTTTCCAAATGTATTTACCAAGCTATTAACTTTTCTATTAGGTGCTTTCCAAGATTTGCGAAGTGTTAGAATGGAAGCAAACACACACCTGTATAAAATAAACAGAAATTAGAATCACAACGTCCACAACTGCAGAAAGATATACCGATGAGAAGAAACAAAATGAAGAAGATACTAAAATGTTCGCTGAGGACTTTAAAGCTGTTTTGAAGAAGTTAAAAGATACGCTGATAACTGTCAAAATAGTCTTTCACATGTGCAGAGGAACAATGATTTGGCTTAATAGCAGAGTAGTGGACTTGCAAAATAAAGTTACGGTTAGTGAAAATACGATTAGAGCTATGAAACTACCAATGTTGTTTTTCTTTCAGATTTAGGAATACAATAAAATATTTAAAAGAATAGGGCTTAGTAATTCATAAAAGAACTATATGCTGGAATGGAAAAAGCGAACTAGTTCTAACATATAATAAAACATGTACAGATAAAGAACGCGTTAATCGTATTGGTGTGGTTCAAGTAAATGTGACCTAATTAAGTACTATGGCGAAACGAATGTGAATAGATTACAATACTACAGAACAAAAGATAACTCCAGAAACATATGAAATTGAAAAGAAATTAATAATGACGGGGATAAAAATAAGACTCAGCATTAAGTAAAAAAGAATTAATACGTTTACGTGAGAAACAGATCAATTATTAACTAAATTAAATACGGACATGGGACTAAATACTATTTTAATTAATGACGATATACATGGTTAAATGATCATTACACAAGCTTAGATTATGAACTACCTCGAAGTTAATTACTTTATTAATTTCATTATACACGAAAAGGTTTTATTCAGGTTCATATCAGAAAATAGTCGTATGATTATTCTAGAGTAATTATATATGAACAAAATACAGATTAATAAAGACAGAGAAATTCTAAACTGCATTTAACAAAGGAAGAAATAGGTTGGCATAAATGTTGCAATTAATGAGCACAAAACGATGCAAAAGAATAAGAGGCGTAATTACTGTTTTCATAGGTCAGGAAAACAAATTTAAAGTAAAATAAGAAGGTAAAATATAAAATTAAACGGTTTGCTATATATATTTATTGAACAGGTCACTCCACAAATAGTAGGATGTGTGTGTGTGTGTGTATATATATATATATATATATATATATATATATATATATATATATACGATATCACGTTTTGACGAATAGATTAAGGACATCATTATAGTGTAGCAGTAGGTAAATCAGGCTCATATTCTGTTACGTGTCTTACGATCGTACAAAGTGACAAACAAAAGAGTGAAGCCAACAAGCTTTATAAATTTTAACAGAATAATTTATTTCCCTAGAAAACAAGGTAAAAATATGAAAAAGGACTTACGGTTTGTGAATCTAATCCAAAATTTTATCCTATAATTCTAAAATATAAGTCCTATCACTAAAAAGTTCTAAATGAATCAAACTTCGAATCCCGATGAAGTTCCAAGCTGGAAGGCGATGACGTCTCTATATCCGATTTAGTGTTGTTGTGTCAACAGTTGCTTGTTGAATTTTTTGAATCAAGAATAATATTCCGGCTTTAGAATTCCGAATAATTTCCAAGATATGTCTTTTAAAAAATTTAACTCGAACTGGTCACAACACAAAATACCTTTGAGCTCCGAAGGTATTAATTTACGACTGACTAAATCCACTACAAAATATGTTTTAACCCTTAAATGAAACGCAGTTTAGACCCCGTGATGGGTCACGTGAGTACTTAGTCCGAGCGGCGCAAACAAAACCTACAAGTCAATTATCACGTACTCTAGTATAGCCTTAGCTAAAAATCAAAGATTCCCACACTGGAAATGAATTTCAAAAAAGGTTGTTTACTCAAACTAACACGCAGGCCAAGTATGACCTTCATTATGACCAATGATTTTCACTCTGTGTTTTCCAGTTCTGAATCAAGGTCAGGAACTAGGTCAGCTAAATATACAATGTAGCAACACTATTGCGTTTTAATCAGGCTAAAAAGAATTGAACTGAATTTTCTGGAAAAATGTCAATTCCAGTAAATAATGTTATCATTACAATAACATGCAATGAAATAAAAATAAAATAAAAAATTTAAAACTAACACAAAAGTAATTAAATTACATATACGTAACACTTCCCCCATAAAGAAAAAGAAAGATTTATATAATAAAGCTTTCTTTTTACCATATGTTAATTATACATGAGAAAAAATTACATAAAAACTGTTATGAATTATACAAGGTGTACATGAAATAATATTTCTATACACGGGAAAGTGCATCTGCAATTAAATTGTCTTTTCCCTTGATGTACCTGATGTCAAGATTATATTCTTGTAACAACAAACTCCACCTTAATCATCTTTAATTTTTTTTTTTTGTTTTTCATCTTGTCGATGAAAGTAAGGGGGTTATGGTCACTAAACACAACAATCGCAGAAGGAGCTGAACTAAAGTAAACTTCAAAATGTTGTAATGCCAATATTAAAGCCAAATATTCCTTCTCAATTGTTGAATAATTTCTTTGGTGCTTATTTAATTTCTTAGAGAAATAGCACACTGGATGATCAACACCATTTTCTATCTTCTTGAATCAATACTGTTCCAACCCCAACATCACTTGCATCCACAGATAGTTTAAAAGATTGATTGAAATTAGTCGCTGTAAGAACTGGTGCACTTTCAACTATGCCCTTTAACTTGTCAAAAGCCTCCTAACATTTTCCAGTCCAAAGAAACTTGTTTTTCTTCCTCAATAAATTTGTCAGGGGTTCAGCAATATTAGAAAAATTGGAACAAAATTTCCGATAATATTCAGCCATACCTAAAAATATCATCAGTTGCTTTTTACTGACAGGCACAGGGAAATCAGAGATAGCCTTGACCTTAGCATCTATAGGTTTAACTTGTCCATGTCCCACTAAATGTCGTAGAAAAGTTACACAAGCACGGTAGAACTCACTTTTGGATAAATTGATTGTCAAACTTGCATCAGAATTTCTGAATTGTTGCTAGATGTTCTTTCCAGGTGTCGTTGTAGATGATGACATCATCGATGTAAGCATCACAATTTTCTAGACCAGAGGTAATCATATTCATCAAACGTTGAAAAATACTTGGGGAACCTTTCATCCCAAACGGCATCACTTTATATTGATAAAATCCATCTGGAGTCACAAATGTCGAAATTTCCTTTGCCCTTTCCGTTAGTGGATTTGCCAAAATCCTTTCAGAAGTCAAATTTGGTGACATACTTGGCATTTCCAATTGTATCAATGCAATCATAGATTCTTAGTAATGGAAATGAATCTGTTTTTATCACACTGTTCACCCTCCTATAATCAGTGCGCATACGGAAAGTTTTATCCAGTTTCGGAACAAGTATACATGGTTAACTCCAATCACTTTTACTGAGTTCTATGAAATCGTTCTCCAGCAAATACTGAATTTCCTTTTTCAAGTATTCCTGTTTGAGAGGGTTCATCCTGTATGGGTGTTGTTTCACAGGTTTGGAATTCACAATTTCAACGTCATGAAAAATTTTGTTTGTCCTTGTAGGAACATCTGAAAATAAGTGCTCGTATTCAAATAATAACTGTTTAAGTTCATTCCTTTCTTGTTGTTGCAAATTTAAACGTTTCTGGTCTAGATTATTCATAATTTCCGAATTCCGAAGATTTGTTGCTCCAAAATCAATAGAGTCCGATTGAATTTCTTTACTTACATCCTTAGTGAGTGGGACTAAATTAATTGCATGATTTACCTGGCTATCTCTCTCAATATACTCCTTTAACATGTTTATGTGGCAAGTGTTTTTCTTTTCGCCTACCAGGAGTATTTATGATGTAATTTAAAAAATTTACTTTCTTTTCAACCGTGTACTGACCATAATACTTGGCCTGAAGAGGATTTTGTGGACTAGGCAAGACAGCCAGAACTCTATCACCAGGCTGAAAATCCTTTCCTTTGAGTTTTTATCATACCTTAATTTCCCTTTTGACTGAGTAGAGTGCAGATTTGCTCTTGTGACCTAGCTTTACCAATAAGTACACATTGTAATAATTGAGTCCAATGCTCCCTTGGCCATTTCAAATTTTCCGCAATTTTTTCAGAACGAGGAAAATATTTGTCTGCTTCTTCTTCTCTGAAAGGGGGCACTAACCTAATATTCTTAGTAAGATCAAAACTTGAATTTGTATGTGAAGTGAGAACGTGCCTTTCACTTGCCAGCTCTATTTCTTTTATTCTAAATTGATATTCCTTCTCTTCCTTCTCTCTTTGCATCTCTCTCTCTCTCTCTCTCTCTCTCTCTCTCTCTCTCTCTCTCTCTCTCTCTCTCTCTCTCTCTCTTCGTTATCTAATTGCATTTGTTCTTTCTGTAACTGCATTTGTCTCTCCTCTCTTTCTTCCTTATCTAGTTGCATTTCTCTCTCTCTCTCTCTCTCTCTCTCTCTCTCTCTCTCTCTCTCTCTCTCTCTCTCTCTCTCTCTCTTCTTTTTCAAAGTGTAACTGTCTTTGTTTCTCTCTCTCTCCTCTTTTTGCAATAGCATTTGTTTTTCTTCTTTCTGTAAATGCATTTGTTCTTTCTCTTTCTCCAATTGCAACTGCATTTGCTTTTCTTCTTTATCTTTCTGAAGTTCCAGCTTCCTTAACTCTAATTCCATCTTGTATTTTAATTTTAATTCCTTTACTTTTATGTCAGTTTGATACAGTCTTACTGATCGAAACCAAAACACTTTTATCCAAAACACTCTTTTCTACCAAATACTGGACCAAAATGTTTTTGTTTGTTTTTGTTTTTTTATTTCTTGCTTCGTTAAAGAAGCTTTTGCCTCAGAAAGATCGTATTTTCTGGCAAGTTCAAGCAATTAATCTTTTTTCAAACAATCCAACTGCTCCTGGGTAGGATTTGAAAGAACGATCTCCACTGTTCATGACATTGTAAACAGCCTGTTGATTTCACTGAAGATTTCAAATCAAATGTGAAATAATACAAAGGATTTATAAAATTCTGAAAACGAGGGGAATTTAAATTTCAAGAAACAATTTTCTGAAAAATTTTAGCCAGAATTCATATATCCCAAGGACGAGACCCCAATTTTCTTGTTACGTGTCTAGGCTCTTACAAAAGTAACAAGAAAAGAGTGAAGCCAACAAGCTTTGTAAACTTTAACAAAATAATTTATTTCCCTAGTAAACGAAGGTAATAATGAGAAAAAGGACTTACGGTTTGCGAATCAAATCCAAAATTAATCCAAGAATTAAAAAGTATAAGTCCTATCGATAAAAGGTTCTAAGTGAAACACAGTTTGAATCCCGATGAAATTCAGGATGCAAGGCGATGACGGCTTCGATGGTCTGCTTTGTCCTGATGTGTCAACAGTTCTTTGTTGAACTCAAAGAACAATATTCCAGTTTGGAATTCCGAATAATTTTCAATAAATGTCTTTGTCCAAGAATTCTCTAAGGAGCACTTATATGTATGCTTTCCAGAGAAATGAATTACTAATTCCGAAAAATAAAAAAAAATTCACCTCAAACTGCTCACAACAAAAGACCTTTGAGTTCAAAGATTTAAAGCACAAATGAACTGATTCTAATGGTGGCATGAGTTATAAGCCTGACTAAAACGCAAAACAGATTCCAGAATGGAGGTCAAAATTTCATCCCAGTGGGAAAACCAAACGTTTGTAACCATAAACAAATGTTATTTGTTATTTGTCACGTACTCCATGTATGGCCTTGATAAACACTAAATGAATATTACTCTTTGAATGAATAAAAAAGCTATTTACTCTAAACCTGACACTGGTTCTGAATCAAGGTCAGAAATTAGATACAGTGTTTCAAACTACAGGCTGTTTATCAGGTCAAACAGAACTGAATTGAATTTATAAAAAAAAATCAAATTCGGTAGACAAAATTATCATTACAATAACATGTAACGGAATAAAATAAAAATTAAAAACAATTAAAACTAACAAACAAACAATTTAATTACATATACATAACATGGTAATTAAATGTTTCAGTTTGTCACCATACTGGTACCTTGTTGATGTGGAAGTCAAACGTAAGGATCTGACGTACTTATAGCACAAAAGAGCCTTTTACATCAGTTTAGAAAATACTTATTGTATGTTCTTAGACTAGTTTATATTATGTATTCCTCTATTATTGTTCTTATCGCAAATGAAAAATATTTTTTTGAGGTTTAAAATATTTTCTTTTTCATCAGTACATCAATCTTCCATCTGGTTTTCAAAGACAGTATTCATTAACTAAACAGAAACGTTCAAGCACATTGCTTGAAATGTCTTACAGGTGTTTTAGGTTATATGAATTACGGCGCTTGATAAGCTATAACTTATCTCTGTATTTCTTTATCTTATTCCTAAATCAACATAGAGCTTTATGTTATTACAAAGTGTACCTATTGGCAGAGCTTGTGATTTGTATATTTCACTGTCAATAAAACGGATGGTAGAGAATGATGTGCTTAAGGTATATATCTTGAAGGTTTATGAGTTGGTACCTGAAGCACATCGACTATGGTTTAGAAATGTTAGACAGGAAACTAGCCAAAGGAATGTCGACTTCGCATGGGAAAACAGACTATTTGATAGGTTGTGCTCAGCTAACAGGTTGATAAAGATTACGATAACCTCAGACAACTCATATTAGTTAGAATGTTGAAGAATTGCGTCGATCTTGATGAGCAAAACGAACAAACTGGAAAATACTGCTGGTACAGCTTATGGCTATTCTTGGTCTCGCATAGTTTCTTTGCTAATAGGGGCCCCGAGTGGCTGAGTGGCCTAAAGCACTCACCGTTACGGATCACTGTCCTCTCACCTGTCTGCGTGGGTTCGAGTCTCGGGTTCGGCCAATGTGGGTATGTGAGAAACCTTGCCAGTAGCTTTTCCGGGTGGGTGGTTCTTTCCACGGATTTCCCGGGTTCTTCCTCCACCATTTATACTGGCCGCCATGTATAGCCTATCTTGTGCTGAAAAATGGCGTTAAACCCTACAACAATAACAATCATTTGCTAATATGTCTCTCTCAAAGCGATTCCTTGTTTGTTAAAACTATCTAAGTCATATCTGAGTACTTCCAAATCTCAATGTGGCACAATTTTTAGGAATCTAACGTATCATAAGATTTATATCTCTTGCAACGTGTACCTTTTGTAAGAAAAAAGGGCACGTTATTTCGGATTGCTATCTATTGAAAATTAAGCAACAGAATAAAGACAGTTATTCTCAATGCTCTTATTTATAAGAGATCAAGGTTACGGTCAGATATTGAAAACAATACATGCATTGGGTCAAATAAACCCAGTCTAATATTATTATGGAAAATTATGAACCAAACAAATCTAAGGGTTCTGAATCACCTATTGGTGATCCTGCAAGTCCATCTCTATTAAAACATTAAGGGACAAAGAAGCTTCACAGAGTCTTTTATTATCTGGTACATTGCCTTCATCAGAGAAGCCTTCTTCTAATGAAAGTGTCCTTATTCAGAGAGTTGACTGCGGCTTTTTTAATGTTTTTCTCTACTTATCAATTTGTAATTCTATTTAGTCTCAGGTTCCGTGACTGCCACAGCGTTGACTTCTTTACCAATTGAGGGTATTCATTTATTGCTTTCCAATCACTTAGCTGGAGATAAGGTTGTGGTTAATTCACTTCCAGCTGACAGGCCTTGTTTAGATCAAAAGTTGATCCTATTGAAGTTGAAATCCCTGGTTTAAACCCTGCTTGTGCAGTTAATAGGGGTATGATAGAAAGAGCTTTTGAGAATGATGTTAATCAGGAAATTATTCCTTTAGCTGACGAATGTATTGCTCCGTCTTTTGATGATGACTCCTTTGCTCCTGGTATTGCTCAGGCAAGAAGTATTTATCACAGCGATACTCTTCTTACTAATCTTTATCTAATCTAATCTAATCTAATCTAATCTAATTCAAAAGACAATCATTTGTTGCCGATCGTGAGATCGCCTGTTTGTTCCAGAGGGCTTTCAGAGAAACTGAAACCACAAAAGTACCAGTTTGTTATTTTATGAAAATGCTATCGTTAGGAGAACATGAAAACCAACTGAGGAACCCGTTGTTGAAGAGTGGCCAGTGAGCTATCAAATTCTTGTTCTTAAGTCGTATAGACAGGAAATTCTTAGTCTAGCCCATGTAGCTCCCTTGGCTGGTGATTTAGGGGTCAGTAAGACTTATCAGAAGATCTTAAATCATTTTTATTGGGCGAAAAATAAATATGTTTCTAATATTGTAGATCTTGCACACTTGTCAAATGGTATGCAAACCCACTAGGAATGTGCTTCAGGCTCATCTGCAACCTATTCCTTAATCTGACGGACAATTTAGCAGAATAACGGTAGACTGTGTCAGTCCATTACCTTTGGCCATACTGTCAGTGGACCATTAACATTTTAAAATGAGAAACTTCTTTCAGTCGATGATTCAGAGTTTAATCTCACTGTTTATGTCTTTGATTTTAAATATAAGCTGTAAAAGGCTTGTAAAGTAGCAAGAACTAATCTTCACTCAAAATGAAATCAACGTAAGAAGACATACAAAAGAAAGGAATTTCAAGCCTAGTGATAGAGTTCTGGTATTCTTGCCCATATCTCAAAGTCCTATTCAGACTAAGTATTATGGTCCTTATACAATTGAAAAGAAAGTAAGCCACTTAAATTATATCATTAACACTACCGGGAGGCGGAAACAAAACAATTCTGCCCTATAAATATGTTAAAGGAGTATGTTCATAGAGACAGCCATGTTATCCATTCATTAAAGTTAGTTGCACCCATCCCACACAGTGAGGATTTAAATATAGAATCAAATCGGATTATAGTGATTTTTGTTTCACCAATCCTCGGAATTCAGAAATATTAAACAATCTGTACCAGAAGCTTTCATATCTACAGCCATATGAAAAGTGTGAATTAAAACAGCTAATATGTGAATATGAGTACTTGTTTCCAGATATTTCCAACACGAACAAATAATATCTATCATGATGTTCAAATTATAGATTCTACACCTTTGCAACCGCATTGTTACAGGAAGAATCCTCTCAAGCAGGAATGTATTAAAACAGAGATTAAATATTAGCAGCATAATGATTTTGTTGAACCTATTAAAAGTGACTAGAGTTTACCATGTATTCTTGAGCCGAAGCCAGATAATACTTTCCTGAACGTAATGACTATAGAAAAGTGAACAGTGTCACCAAAATCAAATTCATCTCTATCATCAATAATCGACGACTGCATTGACAACAATGGAAATGCAAAATATGTCACTAAGTTTGGCTTTGTAAAATGATTTTGACAAATTCCACTCCTCACAGAAAGAGCAAATGATTTCTCGGTATTTGCAACTCCAAATAGACTCTATCCATATAAAGTGTAGTCGTTTGGTATGAAAAATACTCAATCAACATTCCAGTGTTTAATGAACATAACTTCTGATACAGAAAACTTTGATCGTACATCGACGAATGCCATTATATACAAAGATACCTGGAAAGATCACCTGAAAGACATTCTGGACAATACCACTGTGATACACCAAGACTGTTGACACTTCAACACATTCAAGGATTCTGATACATCATAACCTTCAAGATCTGGAATTCATTCGGAACATACTATGATTTTGTACTTGTGATAGAACTTTTAATATTATTTCCGAACTTGATACATAATAATGTAATTTCTTATTAAATGTTCACTTCATGTCTTAGAGAATTAAATTATTTCTGAAGTTTTACAAAACTTGTTGGTTTTTATTACTTCTGATACTTAGCTGATGACTATATAGTCATAACAGAAATTGGGGGCTTATAAAATACGAAAAGGTTGTTTCTTCTTGGTTCTTCACGTGTAGAAGGAATATTCATTTTCAAAAAATTCCCTCAAGGAAGAAATTTTACATTGTCTTGTTATTTAACATATATTATGTTTCTATCGATACACGGTAGGACTGATCAGTAGTTTCGTCCTCCACGGTTAGAATGTGCATTCTATCTGATCTCCATCACTATTTTCATTCGGTTATCACAACGCCCTCTGTTGTAATACTATATTACATCTTGCGTCTTTTTAATAACGATCTTGCAACTTTCACTGTGCAGCATTGTGATTTTCAGTATTTGAAATCTTTTACCTATGTAATACTTAACAGTGGGATATAAAATGAAATCTGTCAATTGTAAACAGAAAATTAAGAATTGGAATAACACAATTAAGAATATTAATATGTTTAATACCAAACGCACATAAAATTACTCAAAAGGAATCTGAACACAAGAAACTGCAGTACTGTATTTGCATACCATACAAATTAAGTAATAAATATTGACAGCTGTAAAGATGCAATATATAATGTGCATCCTACACACAGAGAAAATGCAAACTAGATTATACAGCACAGTAGTAATTGTAAATGTAAGTAGAGTACAAATAAATATACAGCACAGTAGTAATTGTAACTGTAAGTAGAGTACAAATAAATATACAGCACAGTAGTAATTGTAAATGCAAATAGAATAATACAAGATAAAATATAAAGCACTGAATTGAATAATACAAGATAAAATATAAAGCATAGAAGTAATTGCAAAATGCAAATAGAATAATACAAGATAAAATATAAAGCATTGAAGTAATTGCTAATTGCAAAATGCAAATAGAATAATACAAGATAAAATATAAAGCATAGAAGTAATTGCAAAATGCAAATAGAATAATACAAGATAAAATATACATCTCAGAAGGAGATGTAAATGCAACTAGAAAAATACAAAACAAAATCTAGAGAATAGAACTGATTTTAAATGCAAACAGCATAAATAGCAGCAGAGAGGGTGAACCCTACAACTTTTGTAGAGACCTTATTTTTGAAAATTAAGGGTTCCTACGAAGGCTGAAAAGAAAAAAGAAGTTTTTGCTTTAATAATGAAAACTTCTTTAATTGACCAGATTTTTTCACAATCTGGTCACATACGTATGTCCTTCACCCTCTCTGCTGCTATAAATTAAACAGCCATATAGATATTATCAATAATGAGTATTGGAGAACCACACTCAGCTAAATTAGCTCGAGAGCGACTAGAGGCAATTAAAAAATATCTACCCGTTCGTAATTCTGTTAAGCAACAACTACAATCGCGTCAGGAATCTCAAGTTGAATTTGAAGAGGATACAAAAAAATTATTTAAACCTATCACTGAGACCACTAAAGGTATTCAACCTGTGTTAGAGAAAACCGCTGAAGAAACTGAAAAAATAGCAAGAAGAACAAAAAAGACAAAAAAAATTTTACGTGAACTTCCAGCCGAAATAGCTGCTGCGATGCCAGTCCCGGAAATACCTGAAGGTGCTGAAGCAGAAGATGATGAAGCAGAAGGTGCTGAACTATATCCTATAATTAATGCTGAATTGATAAATAAATTTGATAAAGTAACTATTAAAACAATTAACAATATTGAAAACCTACAAAAATTGGCTGAATTTGCTATGGATAATTTTAGTCAAAGAGGTAAATTAATGAAACCTAAATACGATAAATATATTAAAGACTTTGATCAATGGCAAAAATATTTATATCGCATACGCATGAATGTTCAACAAGCTAGAAATGATGATCAATCATATCAGATTTATAGTAATGAAATTAAAAAATTAAAACAATTAAGAAAACAAGAACAAGAAACGATGAAACGATTATCACCACCACCACAATTTGAATTATCACCACCACCACAATTTGAATTATCACCACCACCACAATTTGAATTATCACCACCACAACAATTTGAATTATCACCGATATTAACACCGGTTTCTAAAATAGAACGAAAAGTACGAGATTTACAACAACAACAACAAAAAATACCAAAACCATTTGAGCAACCAATTCATTATTATCCAGTATCACCAAAAACACCACAACAAAAACAAGAGTTACAACGAAAAACACCACCGAAACCAAGAGAAGAGGAAGAAGAAGTATTTCAAGACGCTCCTGGCGCAACTGGAAGTGGTCTAGGAAGTGGTCTTATTACTTGCCCCAATAACGTTCTTGCTGATGTCGATCGATTAGAAATTCTCATCGGAGGAAAAAGAGCTGGTAATAATTCCCCAGAAATCATTAATGAAGTAGCTGATATTTGCAAACGATTATTTAGTGGCGGCATCATGGATATTAATGTATATCGATCTCTCATTAATGAAATCGCCGACGATTATTATAGTGATTAAGTATGTAATTAGTGATAAAAACAGTTAATAATAAAATGATCATACACGATACTCGTGGACCTACCATGGTCAGGGTAATAAACTCTCGATTACCTGTATACAAAACGACCTACGGAGATGGATTAGGTGATGTTGTTCAGGGGCTGTTTAGAAGGATAGCCCCAAAAGCAATACCGATTGCAAAGCAGCTGGGAATGAAAGCTATTGATGTTGTTCGTGAAAAAGGTATAGGCGCTGTTGGTAATCTCGCTAGCAAAGCGTTTTCAGCAATTAAAGATAGACTATCACGATTAGTACGCAGACCGACCCGACCTGTGAAATTACCTAGCACTGAAGTGATGCCAGCAAATGTCAGTAAAATAATAAATCAAGCAGCTAATCAAAAACTAGCGGAGTTAGCTGATATCCCGATGTCGGAAAAGGAAAAAAATATAACCGCTAGTCTGATAGCAGGAAGTAGTCTTCGAGTTAGACGAAGACGATAATAATAAAGATGTTTAAGCGCATATCTGACCCCGCGTTTGACATGGACGCACCAGTTCTCAAAGATGAGTCTGTGCGCGATTATCAACATTATTCTTATGACGCACGAATTCCAGATCAGCGTGGACG
>JAECUM010023391.1:0-38716 GCA_016617855.1 Megalonaias nervosa
TTACATATGGATTTTAAATAATCTTCGAGGTCAAGCTAGGTTTTGGTATATTTATATAGAAATAATTTATCAGAATTTTTTAATTTATTGTTCCAGTCTGATGAAGAAGCATCATTAACCCATTCTGTAATAATTTAAATAAATTCGGAGCAATTTACTGAACCAGGGAAACAAGAGTATCGCAGATTTATTGGCATGGCACAGTTTAAGGGATTAAACGTCCATATATCACAGCGTTATAATCAGTTTATCGAGAGAGTCTGTACTACCCAGAAGTTTGGCTGCTTGTTCTATGCACGAATCGTGACTTTGAAGAGCTCCCAATAAGGGGGAGATAACAAACCTTTTTACGAAAGGCTAGATCAAATCCACTGCACATAAAATATGCTAGACCGGATGCCAGGGAGGAATAATACAGATTAATAAGTTTCCTTTAAATTCAATATTTGCGGGTATCATCTTGATATTCATTATTTAAGACAGCTCGGACACAATAATGCTTATGCAAGAAAATATTTTTACATGATATTTTTCTTTTAATAAACTTAAGATTAGCTTTGGGTCACAACGAAATACAAAAATGTAGCGATATTTTATATGCATCTTCTGAATAGACTTCATTAAAAGAGACACTTAAAGAAATGAATAAGTTAAAACAAATCCGATTAGATAATAATGTTAATATTGAAAAGTGCTGAAATCATTGAAACCAACTTTTATAAATATTCTTTTCAGTATTTTCCGGGCAACAGCCACCAGACATCCGTGGTTGCCCATACCCTAAGCAACCCAAACTTGAGCAGATTCATTCGCTTTGTCGTCAAAGATTTCAAAAGGACGGATCATCCAATTACGTGGGAATGCGTGTGGAGCTGTATGGATGCTCTGTTTAGCAGCATTCGCATTTCCGTCATTTAATGTAAATAATCAGGGTAAATAAATGATAAATTTGTTGGGGTTTTTTTTCTTTCTCAAAATGAACAGCTATTAAAAAGATAAATGTCATAGGTATGATAACAATACAACTAATGGAACAATTAATATATGGGCCGGATGCATGCAACAGTTACTAATATTGCTGGTGCATGTGATTTTGTGTGATAGTAAGTGGTTGAGATTCTGTTAACGATCTGGTGTAAAGCCTTCTGCACCCATGACTTTACCCTTTGTGCACTCGCGAGTTTAGCGCGAGTGTATTTTCGTACGCGACAAGCACGGGTCGGCGCAATGATGCACCGCAGGATTGGAGGGTGGGCAGGAGGGCTCGTGCGAGACTTCCCATGGGCGCCTATGCTTAGCCAACTAAAGGTCGTCAAGGACATCCGAGATTACCCCCGAGGGCATCTGCGACAAGTTTACTCTATTTCATGCATGCAAATCAATTGCCTGTGTTGGTTCTCTTCCGCTGATAGCTGTTAGTATATGCGCACGGAGTCGTCGGAAGTTTCTCATTTCAGCTACACCGAGTCAGATTTGGTTGTGGTAATCTTTTTTATTTTCGATAGCTACTGAGTACAGTCTAGCAATTTTGCCACTGTAAGAATTTCTGAATATACAAATGTTCACGTGTGTAGCCGTAATGAAATTATTTTCATAGAGCCGCCAGTCACGACAGTTAGTATCAATATCTGATTGGTGAATCTATTATAGTTGCCGTATTAACAATTCCACCAACACCAAGAACAACGGTTGTCGCAGAGGCAATACCGCAAATACCGTATCCGACAACAAAAAATTTTGTATTCCGCAAGTACAGTGGTCTTTTTGGTGATTTCATCTGGCAGCTCTTATTCCACTTTTTTATTTGTTTGCGTCGACTGCTCTGAGGGTTTTGTCATAATTCTTCTATTAATAATATAGCTATGAAGTATAACTCCTCGACCTTGTCCAGGCGCATCGCGGCCGAATGCAACACCCACACGCAATTCAAACCAAGTATTTTTCTTTACTGCAGTTATACAAATTATCTTCCTGGAGGATATTGAAACATCTGACGATTGTGTGCCCGCTTTTACGTTTACCTCGAACTATATGGATTACATCTTTGCATGGTATTGCCAACCATGGGCGTCCGCAGCATAGGTCAAGGGGGAGGGGGTCACGTGACCCCCCGGAAATAATCATACTGCATATATATATATATATATATATATATATATATATATATATATATATATATATATATATATATATATATATATATTCCGACAAGTTTAATCATGCAAATGAAGCCGAAAATATGTCGCAAGATTCTGTTCAAAACGCTTAGTAAATATTAGCTTTAGTTTCAGACTGCTTACTATACTAGCTATTCCGGCCGTGACTGACTGACCCCTTCCCCCCTCCCCTCAAAAAATCCTGCGGACGCCCATGTTGCCAACGGTCGTTCTCGTTTTAGCTTAATAATTGTAACACGTACAAGTCAGTCTTCGGCGAATATCAGTATGGTTTTTGTTTGCCGGTCTATTTAATGTTCATGGTTCGATATAATTGACAGGTAATTTTATCTCGGTGAATTTGTGGGTGAATCCCATTTCATTATCGCAGAAACAGTCCCTTGATGTTTTTACTACGACGGCGTCGTCAACGGCCGGTGTTTTCAAGTGCTAATGCAAAGATTCCAAGCTGGTCTCGAGTGGGTATTTGTTTATTAGTGTGGTCATAATTTCTATTTGGCCCTCGAAAAATTAAATTGAATTGTATGTCATAGATTATTAACATCGCTTTCACGCAAATATTCTTCAACAAGAGACACAAAATGAGCTTTGATGAAGGTACTCTCTCCCAGCTGGTCCAACACAGATTCTGCTTCGGCTCTAACCCCATGATCGTCTAGAACGATTCTGCACGCGTCGCGTCCGCCATGCGTACAAGCTTAGTGGTCTTTACATACATATACTAAAGTCGATTAATAGCACTTCATCTGCAACATTTAGAGCTAATATCTCTATTCCTTCAAACTTGTCAGTCTTGAACTAGCCATCAACCGAAAAAGCTTTCAACGACTTGTCAGCGGAATCTGATCGAGATAAAGAATCCCTATATTCTAAGATTGTAGCGACATTTATATTCGACTAATTTAATACTAAGTGTCAGCAGAGAAATAATATCCGGATCTATCAGCAGCAAGTCTAAAGTTACTCCTCGACCGAAGCCCATCAATATTTAAGAGTGATACACCAAATATTCCAGAGGCTTGTCCAACTCATTGTACTTTCCAATATATGTCAGCAATCTTCGCAAGTTTTAGTGACAATAGAATATTACAAACCACAACCTTAACATCGGGTGTCATATGCTCGTCGAGTTTCATATCTGCATATTATTTCGTCGCAGCATCGCCACTATCGATAGATCCTTGCATCCGTTGAATGCGACTTTTGCTCATGATGAGATCTGCGCTCATTTCATCTCCAGACCTTTTAGCTTTCACTTTTCAGTTTCATATTTGATTAGATGCAGTCTTTGATAATGGCAACCGACACGCCAGAGTCTCTGATTCGCTGGTTTTCAATGGAAAGTCAACGAAGATGAAATCTTTGAAATTTCTCTTTCACGTCAATGTCATATTTAATACCAATTGTTGGACGTATCACTATTCCCACTGTCATCGCTTGGCATCTTGCTAGGCGACTACGTTGACGTCAGCAATTTTAAGTTTCTTGCCCAACATCATGCAATGATTTTGCACTCTTTTTTTTTTATTCTTCGCTAAGTTCTCGCCGTTCTCGCTCCAACGCGATCCCTAACCCGGTTAACTTTTCAAGGTTCTCCGTATATGTAGAAATGTGTTTTTGTGTGTCTTAGAGAGGTATTTTTGTCTCGCAGAGGATGTGTTTAGCATCTTAGAGAATTGTTATGTCTTGAAGAGGCACCTTTTATGTCTTAGAGAGGTACAGTTATATCTTAGAGAGATGTTTAATGAGGTGTATTCCGTCTTAGGTGTTTAAATGTCTTATAGTGGTTGTTTATGTCTTATAGAGGAGGTGTTTTATGTCCTAAAGAGGTATTGTAACGTTTTATAGAGGCGATTTATATGTCTTAGAGTGGCATTTTAATGTCTTAGGTATATTTGTCTTACGGATGAGGTGTGTAATTACTTAGAGAGGTGTTTTTATATATTTGAGAGATGGTAAATCAAAACTAAAGCTATATCAACTGAGCGTGAAAAAATATTCGATATATTTTGTTTTATGCGTGCGTGTTTAGCGTTTTCTTATTATGTGTTCCAGTTGTTCTGTATGCCTTAGCATACTGTTATCCGATTTATGTTTATCTTTTGTTGCACCTCAGAGCTGATTTTAGGATTGAAATTGTTTACCACGCGGACGTGATGGAAAATATGATCGTTAGTCTTAACTTTTAATTAAAAGTGCCTTGGCACTTGTTTTAGAATTGAATTGCATTTAATTTCTACATAAGTACTTTAGTACTTTTGTGGGATTGAACCGTATCTTTCTGTCAGTGTTTCAGAGTGTAGTCGTAGAAGTCGTGTGAGAAAGAAAGAAAGAAGAATATTGGTATTATTGTACGCGTTCCTTATGTTTTGAAATTGATTGTGGATGTATCGCGAATTCAAATATTAAATATTATAATTTCGAATTAGATGTATAATCAATTGCCAGTTGCAAAGCCCTCTCCGATATCATCTCATTAGAGTGCTCACATAGTGGCTTGTTTATCTAGAGAGCCCTGCTCCTGTTTAAACTTTAATTTGGGTTGTAACCCTTGTCAGAGGTTGTGTAGCCAGAGTGACCACCATACCAGGATTGTTGAGATTAAAGGGATTTCCGGGGTCTTTTTAACTAGAACATCATAGATGGCTTTTCCGGGGAAATATGAGGGCATGGGTTGATCTGGGGACCTTTTAGCTAGCTCATCATACATGGTTTTTCCGGGGCTTTGGGGATAATATTGGGGATTTTCTGCCTTTAATTACTTAATCCAGTTATGCATATATTTTTTCTCCAGGTTTCTATTGCAAATAGTATGAACTCAATTACTTCTTTAAAAAGGTTTTTATCATTTATATCATTTGTATATAGGAGTTTTTTTTCATCAGAATGTCCTAGTTTCTGTATCATTTTAGCCTTTATTTGTTGCCTCTGAATATTTAGAATTTCCCATTTCAGTATTATATGTCACTTATTATCCGTTTAGTTTTTACAAATTGGGTATGGTGGGAGTGTTTTAACGAGTTTTCTTTGGAATGCTTTCTCTTGTGTCCACCATGCGTCATGCAAGTATTCTAACATCTTGGATTGGTATTTTGTTGCTTTTATTTTTGACCATTGAGTTTCTATTTATTTTTGGCTATTTTGGTTGTTTAATCAATTTGTATAATTCCTCTTTATTTTCTGTTTTCAAAATTTCTTTGTTTTGTCTTTGTTTCTTAATTATGTTCGTTATTCTATATATTTATTTTGCTGGTGCAATCGTTTTAGTAATGTTATTATATCTATATACATCTGGTTGGTTGGAAAGTAAGAACCCAAACCAGTATAAATAAATCCCCTGCCAGTAATATTCAGGGTTCTGGCTGAGGTTTTTGATTCTGTCTATGTACTACTTGTTTTATTCTTAAATTAGAGAGGCTTGCTCCGCATTGTTGTTTTCCTTTTTGCATCGTATATTTGGGTAATTTGTTGATTTTCCCATTCCAAATAAAATTTATTATTAAAGCTTCTATTTTATTTATGTAGTAAAGTTCAAAGTCTGTTACGTCAAATTCGTGCCAAATTGAGTTGAATAAAAAGGTTTTAGCTATATGAACTTTTTCTAGTAAGTTTAGTGGTCTGTTACTCCATATTTTTATATGCTTTTCTAATTAATTAAGAATTTGCTGAAAGTTAAAGTTTTTACTATTTTCTCCTAGGTTTCCACCTAGGACTTTAACTTGTCTTTTAAACATTTCTGGTGGGAGCCCTGGACGGTTCCCCTTCTAGTTTCCTATCAACAGTATTTCAATTTTACTGTGGTTAATTTGAGATATAGAAGCTAATCCAAAGAGATTGTACTGGTCTATTAGATATTTATATGATTGTTGTGTTGTTATAAAATGTGTACAATCATCCGCATGTTGAAATGTTGTACATTCATCCCTCATGTTTGGTTTTTTTTTTTACCCTTGTATGTTTTCATCGTTCTGTATGGCATTCCTAAGGACTTCTATTCCCATCACAAATAGGAGCATGGTAGAGGACACTCTTGCCATACTGACCTTTTTATTGGGAATGGATTGGTTTTTGCACCATTTACTTGAACCATGGGTTGTATGTTTGTATATAGTGTCTCTATCCACGTTTGAAATGTGTATCCAAAACCAAATTTTTGTAAGATTTTAATGATGTAATTAAATTCTATCCTATCAAAAGCTTTTTCTTGATCAATTAGTATGAGAGCACCATCAATGTTGTTTGAATTCATGTAGTCAATTATTGTTTTAATTGAAAAAATATTGTTTTGTATGTTTCTCCCTTCTTCACCACATGTTTGATTCTTATTTATTATTTCTCCTAATGTTGTTTTGACTCTATTTGGTAAGTCCTTACTAAGTATTTTGTATCAAAGTTTAATAATGAGATTGGGCGCAAATTTTTTAGATCCGTTGGCTCCCCCTTATTTTTGAAGATTAAAGTGATTAACCCTGTTCTCATACTCTTTGCCATTTCTTGTTGGTTAAGTGTACTGTTGTATAGGTTTTTTAATAGTGGTGCCAAGGCTATTTTAAATGTTTTATAAAATTTAGGTGTCAGACCATCAAGGCCTGGTGATTTGTTCTTTGTGAGTTGATCTATTACTTTTTAAATTTCATCTTCTGTTACCATTTCATCACATTGTATATTTTGTTCTTCTGTTGTTGTAATTTGGAGTTTTTCAGTGTCTTTAGTCGATGTTTCTTCATTTATTTTTTATGATGTGTACAAAATTTTTAAAACTTATTTTTGTACTTTAATATTTGTTCTTTCCCTTCTATTTCTTGATTATTGTCTTTAAGTTTAGTTATATTTCTTTCCATACCCCTTCCTATCTCCTCTCTATTGAATATGTTTTTTCCTATTTTGTAAATATCCTGGAAGAGTCCTGCTCTCATTTGTTCCCCATGTATTTTTATTTTTTCGTTTATTTGTCAAGTACTTCCTGTGCTGTATTTAGTTCTTCTGTATTTATATTAGGGTTATTTATCAAATTTTGGCATTCTTTTTCTATTAATTTGTAGTTATCTGCCTGCATTCTAGAGTATGTTTGGCTTATTTTTGCTATTGTTTCCTTAAGTTGGTCCCATGTAAAATATATGTTAAATTCTTGCACGGAATGACGACACTCCATAATTTCTTCGTGATGTTCCGGTAGATAGTTTCCAGTGACTTTTTTCCCATTTACTAGGCTGGTTAACTTTTACTTCTAGTTCTATAGCATTATGGTCAGCTATGTTCTCTTTTAGTATTGTGCTGCTTATTTTGTTGCTTTTGTGGTTAATATTTATATAAGCCTGGTCTATTCTTGGGGCCATGTTCTCTCTTGTGTATGTATATTCTCTTTTGTTCGGATGCAGATGTCTAAAAGTATCTATTAAGTTGTTGTTTTGAATTAGGCCTTCTATATGGCGTAGTACATCTCTATCCCATTTTGCTAAACCAAATGTTTTGTCAATGTCTTTTGTGACTGAATTGAAGTCACCTATTATGTATAGGTTCATTATGTGTATTTTGTTTTGGGGAAGCAACAACTGTGTGTGATATTGTGGATAGAGGTGGTGTTGGTGTTGGCAGTAGTGGTGCTGGTATATTGGTTTGTGTTAGTTCTATGTCAAGAAGTGTCATTTCCCTATTGAAGTCCTTGACTACTTCAGCGTATGTTCTGTGTGTGTTGTTTGGTTCTGCTTCATTTTGTTGTTGATGTTGTTGTTATTGATGTTGATTCTTCTGTGGACAATCCCACTTCCTGTGGCCAATGGTGCCGCGGGTCCCATATGGCCTCACCATGTGGCAATTATAAAACCATGTTTGTAATGGAATGCCATAGACGCTTTTCTTACTATAATTCCATGACCAGCCCCCTTCAGAAGCTCCAATGGAATGACCACCACTAATATGCTGTTCATGCTATGTGGTTTATAAAGACAAATAACAAACTAACCAGTCAGAAGGTTACTTACCACTTGTCATATAATAGAACAACTCAAAATGAACAATAATCAGTGTAGCTTTATTGCTCATAGTGAACAAACCTTGAACAGGTAATCCTGGTTCAAAGTTGCCGATTTGCCTGAACATGTGTAAAATGAGAATAACACAATAATTGCAATTGATGACTTTATTTCACTCATCAATGAACACTAATTACATAAAATAATAAAATACCCACTTCTGCCTAATTAAGACATGAATATATAAAATTATAAAATATATGATCCTCTTACAATTACTACTATAACAATGAAATATCCGAGATATAATTCGCGCTCACATAAAATAATAGATGGCGATATGGCTCATCGATTTCTAGATCAGTATGAAATATTTTTCAGCATCCGTATCAAGTTGCAGTCAATTAGTTGAAACAACAAATTTCAAGCTTTTATCCCTGCAGAAATAGTAATGTAAAGTTTTGTAACCTCAGCGGTTTTTCGGGAGGGGGAGGTTGTTTGTTTGTCTTGTCTCTGTTTTGTATTTGCCTTTGAAAAAGACTCATTTAGAGTCGAAAGTGCTCAGGCTATAGTACAAGTCAAACGGGTCATGTATGCATTAAACACCGACTATTTCAGTAATGGGTGTCACTTTTTAGAATTTGATTCTACATACCAGGTACCTAAGTGGCAGGTATTCACTTCATTTGGATTCGTATACATCCATACTCCTTTGGAAGGTCATTATTTAGAAGCCCCGAGAGGTCCATACTTCATGCCCCAGCAACGGCCTTGCCGATGTTAAACGACTAGAAATTTTAATCGGTGGAAAACGAGTTGGCCATAATTCCCGAGAAATCATTAATGAAGCAGCTGCTATTTGTCAGAGATTATTTACAGGCGATATCATGGATATTAATGTTTATCGGTCCCTCATCGATGAAATCGCCGATGATTACCGCAGTGATTGAGGGTATACAATTAGATCAGTAACAAGAAAATAAGATGATCATATATAATGCTCAACCTGGACCGATCATGGTCAGGGTGATAAATTCGCGATTACCAACATACAAAGCGATCTACGGAGATGGACTCGGTGATGTTGTTCAGGGTCTATTTAGAAGGACAGCAACAAAAGCAATACCGATTGCAAAACAATTATCAATGAAAGCTATTGACGTTGTTCATGATAAAGGTATTGGTGATGTTGCTAGTAAGGCATTCTGAGCAATTAAGGACAGACTAGCACGATTAATACGCAGATCGCCGGCGGTCCGACCTCAGCCAGTAAAATTACCCAGTACAGAAGTTATGCCCTCAAATGTTAGTAAAATAATAAATCAATCTGCGAATCAAACACTAGCAGAGTTGGCTGGTGTACCCCTGTCAGAAAAAGAAAAAATATAACTGCTAGTCTGATAGCAGGATGTGGTCTTCGTGTTAAACGATAACAAATATAATAAAGATGTTCAAACGTGTATCTGATCCAGCATTTGACATGGACGCACCAGTTCTTAAAGATGAATCGGTGCGTGATTATCAATATTCTTCTTATGACGTACGTGTACCTGACTCACGTGGAAGAATCGAATTGCAAGTTTAGGATACAAGTAGATATTTCTTGCCAGCTGAGGCATTCATTGAGATCGAAGGTAGACTTTTGAAAGCAGATAATACAACATACGGACTTTTAGATCGACCAGGTTTTGTTAACAATGGTGTTATGGCGTTATTTAACAACGTCACACACATGATTGACGGAAGAAATATTGAATAATGACTGGAAAACGTCGACGTTGCCACGAAGATACTTGGCCTTGCAAGAAACAGCGATGATTACTCGAGATCAGCTGGTCCATCAATGATGTTTGCAAAGGATACAACTGATGATCCAGAAAGACACGTAACATTAGATGCAGCTAGAACTGAAGTTGCTTCAGTGAATGAAAATTTCAACTTGGGATTCGCATCGCGTCGATTAATGTTGAACGCCGATGAAGAATTTTCATGTATGATTCCACCATCGCATATATTTGGATTCTGCAGAAATGTTAGAAAAGTTATATTTGGCGCTAATCACACCGTGGTACTTGTTAGAAAAGCCACCGATAATGATACAATATGGCGTGATCCTGCCGTTGATGCAGGTAAAGTAATACTAACAAAACTTTCGTTGTGGATGCCAACAATGACTCCATCACTTGCCGAAGAACAACGGTTGCTCTCTTTTATGGATCAAGGTGGTAAATCAACATTATCATGGTTGACGATGACCACATATAGTATTCAGAGCAATGTTGCTGGGTTATTCACCTGGCAGATAGCATCACAGCAGGGGGTGTCAGCACCACGACATATTCATTGCGTTTCAGGAAAATGGCAGAGTAGATTCGCTTGGGGTTAGTGAAGTTTCTTTGAGGATAAATGGACATCAAGAACCTTCTGAAGAAGTGTTGCTGAATATTGAGAATAATCATGTTGCATGTGCTTATCATCGGTTGATGACATTTATAGGGTGTGATCAGAATGTTGATTCTGCTTTGCAGATATCTCAGCGGGATTTCACAAAATTGTTTCCAATCTTTTATTTCTCACTGGAACACTTGGACTTGTTCATACAATCAATCGCTGATATACACTTCCGAGCTCGTGTAGCACGACTATCCGCTAGTGGTTATAGAGCAATCGCTGTTATACTTTCAGACAAAACAATGTTGCTTGAAGGTGTTTTTGGACTAATGAGTGTCATTGATGCCCCAGTGGAAAACATGTAATTAAATCGCTTATAATATTATGTCATATCATCATGTTAGTGTCAGTCTGACTCCTGGTTAGATTAAAAAGCTACAATCAGTGGAATAAAAATATTGCTGAAATTAGAACAGATCGCAGGTGGTCCAGATAAACTATCACTGACAAAATGTTAACGCAGGCACTTCAATGACGCCAAAGACCGGCGTTAGACTTAATCTTTCTGCGGGTGCCATCAAAGACTCAGTCAAGACGGGTGGTATATTTCCACTTCTTGCAGCTATACCAGCGTTGAAAGCCTCTGCAGCCCCAGCTGTTGCAAAAGCAGCTGCACATGGTGATGTTCGAACTGCTGCTGGGATGGCATTAAAGAAAGCAACAGGCCAAGGACTAAATACTTCCAAAGAAAGGACGGGGTCTAAGACTGCCAGGAACCCCTCATTCATGGTACGGTCAAACCACGGGGAAAGGTCTAAGACTGCCCGTGACACTTCGTTGATGCTTCCCATGTCTTATTTCGATTTACTTGATGCTGCTAAGACATTAAATATCAAAAACTTCAGAGGTGTTTTAATGCGTGACCAATTACCAAAACAACCAAGCCGTTTTGAAACCGGTATCATTAATCACGATGGAAGTTCTGGCCCTGGTACTCATTGGGTTGCATACGCGATTGATCGATGTGGAGTTGTTTATTTTGATTCGTACGGAATGGCACCACCGAAGGATTTTGTAAAATATGTCGATGGACTTCAAGACACTCCCCTCTGGTATTCAACGTTACCAACACAGACAATGACTGATCCGCCAATATGTGGCCGTGAAGTACTCGCTGTGCTCGGCTCAGAATCATCGTCAACGACGCCGACTCATAAAATCGAACACGAGTATACCACTGGACGGTATAGCCGCCCACCGTCGTTTTAAACAGGCCTTAGTGAATATACAATGGTAGATATTTACGGAAGATCTGCTTGGATTCTCAAGCCTCAAAGTGACTTATCCTAATCTGCAACCCTTGAACAGGTCAAAGATGAGCTATCTATTCTTTAGCGTCTCACAGATGTGGACCAAAATGAAATTGTTGTTTTTCAGGATCAACATTGACTATCAGAGACGATTAATATCCCGTTGACAGATTATTCTGAGAGTTCCAGATGCGACCGAAGATAACTTAGTTGTATTTAATAAAAACGGTAAAATTAAAAACTCGGAGGAATCAATTCTAACAATCATGGGAGAGATTGCTGGACGCATCAGAAAAATTTGAGATATTATGTATGGCGATCTCAATTTGAGCAGAAATACAATTATCAAAGTGACAGAACCAAAATCAGACGATGATGTGGCAACAAAAAGATACGTAGACAGCAACAACAACACGATCAGAAGTGAGATCAATGATCGTTTATTATCCGCCGATAGTACATTGACTGGTTCTCTCAATATGGCTAATAATGAACTTACTGGTCAGGGAGAAACAGAATCAAACGATGACGCTGAACGAAGAAATACGTCCACAATAGCAACCTCCCGATCATGACATCGTTAATGACAATCAATGATGGAATGACCACATTTAGATCTGAATATGCTACTCATGTAGCCGCGTTTGTAAATTTTAGTAGAAACACAAATAGAGCCATTAATGAATTTTTGGGAAGTCCAGCAGTCATCGACATTCAACTCTGACATAAAAAAATACCGATGGTGTAGTATATACAGTAGCGTCTGGATCAGCGTTATGGACACCACTCAATAATTCCATTAATCATCGCGCTATAGGTTACCGGTATATACAGATTCTCAATACTCAGCACTAGAACATTTAGAGTATCTACCACGATTTCACGGCTTTTTCCAGTTAACATATCTTCTGGATGTATGTTAGTGATATTGGGTCAAAACGACGAGGGAACATTTGTGGTGGAACCCGAAGAGAAAGGTGCACCCGTGTTGCATTATTCGTGTACTGAATTAGTCACTAAACTACAACCTACTTAAATTATATAATGAACCAATTGATTGACGTTGTTGCAGCGCAACATTACAGATACGAGTAAGTGTGTTTGTTGCAGACCCAACTCAAAAATATCATTGATGAGTATACCGTAAAACTAAAAAAAAAAAAAAAAATACCACAGACGTATCACTGTTACTAACATAATTGTATACTCTGCATCCTCCGTAGTCGCTTGAACAGCAACTATAATCGGATCATTGTCAGAGTCATACATAATAGCACCAGTAACATAAATTGGTGTTGCATCTATAACTGGTGTTGCTGGTATTCCTAATATCATTGCAAAAAGGTATCCACGTGTGTGGCTGATAAATTACACGAGCATACAACGTTGCTATCAGCGGCAACACACGCACACGTCAAATTATGATCACCGATATTGTCAGGGCTCAACGATGGAATACTATCACATCAGGAATTCGCAGAAATGATTAAGGTTTATCATGAATCAACTGGAAACCAAACCCCCTTGTCTAAAGACGAGGACAGAGTAAAGGAACAAAGATCCCTAATTTAAATCAGGAAGTAAATAATAATGTAACAAGAATTATTAGAATAAATCGTCGCTAATACAACACCACAAATAACCACGATGATACCAGCGAGCTCAACTAATCCTGAGTTCAACGGCATTTTTCCAATGGCAGTTCCAGCCAAACAGATAGCGTTAGCACAATTGCGAGTATATTACAGCTGGCCGATCAAAGTCGTTCGGTGGGTTGCAAACAAATAATTCATTAGTGTTTTCTTATAAAAAAAAACAAATTTGATGGAACCCCTGATTGGCAAGTTGTTGATATTCCTACGGGCAATTATCAAATAGAACAGATCAATAGTGAATTCCAACGCAGGATTAAATCTATCACAGGAAAAGAATTCAAAATCGCTATCACGGTTCATAAGCCAACATTATCAGCCGCGAGAGAAATATCGACACTCGACTACGTCGTAATTATATAACAGTCGTCGATCCGAACTGTGTTAGGATGGCCAGAGATAGCACCTGTTCATCAAGGACCACCAGAAGCTCAGCGTGGTGATTTTATTACAGACAAACGAGTATTTTACAACGACACACTCCCAAATTATCGAAAAACTGAGCCGTGGAGATGGATGGAGACAAGAAGCATCAAAACAGGATTTAAAAATCCTATTTATGTTGATTTTGACGGTAAAATAAATTCCTAGACTATCAAGAGCAGTATTTGATATTGAACACAAAACCCTTAATGCATTTATCGATGAAAAGTTTATTAATTCATTCGCGGATGTAATTAAAAATGAGCATCAAACTGCGTCAACGACACTACGACAGTTATTTCAAAATTACTTGCAAGAGTATCCCAACGACGATCTATAAATCAGATCATTGAAATGGTGCAGCATCTAAATCAGGTTGCATCAGACCTTGATTATGCTAATCAGGTTATTATTGTTCTTATTGCAACAATGGTTACCGATAAATATGGTGTAGACGGAAAACAACCGTTTAACAATTATATGCAACACATTATCGGATAGCCGATTAGGATATAGCAACATTCATTATACCAGGACTTAACACCAATAAAATCACAAAAACAGTTAACGATATCATCGGTGAATACTATCCTCAGATTATTGCCGCATGGAGATAAATATCGCCTCCGGCGATAATTCTCAAATATAACAGTGATCTAGACGGCGGTGGTCGTCATATATCACCAGGTATTGTCAATATCACATCAACAATATCAGTCAATCTTGTATGTGATGCAAATCAATGGCAGCTATCAAGTAGATCTAGAAAGATCCAAGCAGGCACAACAGGGATATGTCTGACATTCATTCAACCCCGAAGCCCTCCAATTTGTAATTTTATCAGTACCTGTTAATCCGTTTTATCTCCGATGTCATAATCCGCTGTTATCAGGGATACATTTTAGACGTACTGACCAGAACGGACACCTTCTTGCTTAAAGAAATGAAGTTTTTACAATGAGTTTGCATGTGAGATCGTAGATCTTCACGCTGACATAGAGCGTCATCGTGACCTGATTGATTTTTGTCAGAACAAAGAAATAAATCTGAGTCAGAATAAAAATAAAAATTAAAAAATAAATCTGAATCTGAGTCAGAATAAATCTGAACAAAAATAAATACAACTTTCAATTTCACAATCCCTCTTGACTTTCGTCAAGGACTCTGTCGGGACTTCGTCAAGGACTCCGTCATGGTGTTCATAATTGTACATAATATTTTCAATTGTCTCACAAGTGAAGTCACAATCGTTTTTGTTTCGTATTCGCTTGATAACCCTGATCTAACTTTCTCAATCGCGTTTGCGAGTGAATCAAATTTCCGGATGTTTTTATCATCATTGGCATAAAGTAACGATAGGATTATCGCTTGCTGGAGGAATTTAATAAACTTGCAATCGGCTGATAGTGTGTATCTTCCATCGCATTTCCGTTCATGTAATGTTTCAAAATCATTTGTCATTTTTGGGGGGGATCCAATTGGTCAGAAATGTCTATATTATCATCATTTAATTTTTTAATCTCAGAAATAATTGCATTAATATTTTTGAAATTCATTATATAATAAATATTTGTTTAAAATATAAACAAAAAAAAAAGACTGAACAATTTGCCGAGACCACGGATCATTCTTATGATTATATGTTTAAAACATTATTTTCAAGTTGCCTATAGCAGACGATTTTACCTGGATAACCTGCAACATACATACTATCGCCAACAACAGAGCATGCTGAATAAATCACAATGTTACAATAGTTGCGTTTACTGAAGTGTGGACCATTCAATGAATTTATTTCAACTTCCAAACACAATACAAATCTGCCAGATGGCGGCTGATGACGTCATTCGGGAACTATCTATATCTGAAAATCTTACCTGCATTGCATGCAAGGGAGGCGTGGCTTATATCTGTTACAGCGTGAAGAAAACCACAACAATAAATATAATTACACCAGCACGAGATACCTCATAATTGTTAATAATGGGATGCTTCACAAATTCATCTTCCTCGACTTATATAGCACATATTTGTCTAAATTATTAATCTATTACTAGAAACAATATGTGGAGGGACTGCTAGCGTGAAAATCGAGCGAGATAGTCTTCGGCGTTTTTTTAATACCAGCAACGCTGTTGCCGGTATTATTTTTTTTAATCGTAATACCGTTTTAAGGCTCTATATCTTTTACCACTGCATTCTACGCACAACTGCATTTTACCCTGACTCCGACGTTACATATCAAACACGGCTTTGGTCCTAGACTTCCTCGTGGCATGCATATAATATCCACAAAATTCATTTATGCAAGCCCGATTACAAGGAATTGCATAATCAATCATCAAGCACTTACAATGATTATTTGCTTGAATCATTATATATATATATATATATATATAATTTAATTTAAATATATATTTGCCTTAATAATGATAATGTAGGTAGTTACGAGATTATCTGCGATTAAGCCCTCCAAAGCCAGATTCGATCTTGACAGAATAACCCCTGAATTGTCGAGACGAGCTCTAGATGATGTTGATTTGACGAATAAAACTTTAATAAATCGTATCCAAGAGAATATTTCGCAATGATGGTGTGGCTCATGTGCGATCAACATTCAGAATTATACAAGACTTAAATGCTACAATACATGTCAAGCGAGCAAGGACAATTATTAGTTATCTCGAACAAAAATATAATTTTAGAATAAAATATATCGTAGCGATAGTAGAGTTCGCCACGGTAGACGACATATGGATCATCCGTGACAAACGTGACCCTGTTCGATTACATCACGCTGGAAGTATTGTCACGCTAAATAAAACTTCCAAAGCAGGAATACTGACTAGTATCAACAAACCTTATTATGAGCGAGCATGTCCTGTGACGGCAGTTGTTTACGCGATATATCCGCTGAATGATAAACCTAGTGTTAATTACCTCCTGCCGATAAAAATTTCTCGCTTGAATTGTTTTGCTGAACGAGTTACAGAACACATTAAAAACGCGATGCGTGGAAATGGTTTAACGGATCTAAGAGGTAAAAAAATAAATGAGTGGGCAGAAACAGTTAAATATACCGGAGTGTCTATCAAAGACGTTGCTGAACTGGAAAAAAAAAAGATTTCCAATAAGGGTGAAGACACTAATCGGAGAGATTTTGTACGAATCGAAATATTTAAAAATGGAGCCTCGATAGAGATTATTGATCACAACGCACACTCGTGGACTTCGGAAATAACAATATTTCCACGAAATCGAACTGTCAAATTTTATAACGG
Source organism: Megalonaias nervosa (assembly GCA_016617855.1). Taxonomy (NCBI): domain Eukaryota; kingdom Metazoa; phylum Mollusca; class Bivalvia; order Unionida; family Unionidae; genus Megalonaias; species Megalonaias nervosa. The sequence goes on from JAECUM010023391.1 coordinate 17,207, forward strand.
TGATATGTTTGATTTTATCAGAAATATCAGTAAGAGCGACCCTATCTCCGTGTGGTTGTTTCAAAGTTCAGAATCTGTGAACTATGATCAGTTTGTACAGACTAATGGTGATATGTATCGTACAGAATCTCTCCACGACCTAATGAAAAATCTTGCGTTGAAATACACGAACGATACTGATGTTATCGAACGATCACACAGTAATTGCTTCACCGTTACTTCAGTTGCTGCCCACGCTGCTCAGAAGGAAAATTCATGAAAACCATCACGGTTGGAATTTCTTGAAGATATACATTGCGCTTGTATTGAATACGGACACGGCTGATTATGGAATATAAAATACGATTATAAGGATGTTATCTCAGTTGATATGGTTGCATGTTATCCTGGAAGTGTTCTTGGAATGGGAGAGTGTTCTGAGTATTTCAAGCGATTTGGACATCCAACACACGAGATGACCAGTGTTGCGATAAATGGACCCTTGCCAGATTTTGACTTAACTGGATTTGCATGTATTGAGTCATTCGAGTTTGCATTGAAAAACCTTCATCCAGTTGTCGCTATTTGGTTTGAAAACATTATAGCGAACGCTGTTGGGCTCCAACAGTTTTGTTGCGATATGTGCTTGATGTAGAAATATTTATATCGTTGGTTGTAAGTGAAGCAATTATATCATATTGTCCTCAGAAACACGTTTGGTTACCATAGCAGAATAAATATTCCCCTGATGAAAATCCGGATGATACCGATCTCGAAAATAAACTTGCAAACAATCTTGGCAGAAAAATAATTGGTAAATGTACACAAGGAGGATCATATGATCATACACGACATTATACGAGATTAATTATCGACGGTGCTGAACTTAATTTCATAATTGCTGATACAACTGAGAGAGAGGCACATTTATAAGTGGAAGTAATGTTAACTTATCGGACGGAACTAAATTAGGTACAGTTGTGAGGTACACTGAGGGTGACTCACCACAGTTTACTCATTTAAGATCTTCAATGCTCGCGTATGTTTCGATAAACTTATTATCGATGATAAACAGATTTCCTGATACCGCGGTTAGAGTCGCCACACATTCATTTTATATCAATAAAAAATAAACAGGATTGCTTAAACAATTACATATCGGCGCAGGTGCATCATGGGACGAATGGAGAATAAAGCGAGAAAAGAAACTCAGTTATTCTGAATCTGCAGACGTTGAATATACGGAAATATATTAGAAAAAGAAACAGATGTCAACACTTTCATCGGCTCCTTCGGTATATGATCCTGTGGCCAGAAATAAAACAGTTTTTCTCAATGGACCCGGAGGTTTTGGGTAAACAATACTTGCAATTTTGATATCATTATACTAACCCCGACTCACCGGCTTCCCAGAGAAATGAGCGAACGTGGAGTTAAATCTCATACTTATTACAGCTTCTTTAGATGGAAAGGAGATGTATGGACTCCTGAGCGAATGGGTGAGAAATATATTCCTAAGATCATTATCTGGGATGAGATATGCACAGTATCCGTGGAGGTAATAAGAATGTTTCTTGATTGGTTGTTGACGAGAATTACTGCTGTTATCATGTGTGGTGATCATGGTCAACCACCACCATTTGTTGGATCATCTCCGCATGAATGGCTGAAAACCTTCGTAGATTATTCTCAGGAAATAATTGATCTTACAGCTATTGATGAACCGCTGAAAGAATTTAAATAGTTAATCAGACTACATCCAGATAACATTCAATGTGAGATAATGCGTGAAGTAATTCCAAAGACTATGATGAATGATTTTTGGAATTTGTGGAGGTCTGCTGATTTGATAGTTGCAAGTCGGAAGATAGTTCGTGATTCACTTCAACAGCAACTATTTCTGTTACATAAGATAAGTTTTCAGATTTACCTGCGCCATTGTGTTATCGACCAGCAGACACACGCAAACAAAACACTGACGTTGAGATTCCTGGGCCCTTGACAGAGTTAAGGAGGAAACAAAAATGTGTACTAAATGATATTGTTGTTGTTCCTGTGAGTGCTGTTGAGAGGATGGACAATGGACAACGATGGGCAAAACTCAGTGGGCTCTTAGGATATACTATAACGATTCATTCATCACAATGTTTAACTATTTCTGATACAAATATCTGGATTGTCGATGATCGGATCGAATGGTCGAATTTAGTTTATCTAGTGGTGTCGAGAGTTAGAAGAATGTCTCGGCTACGGAGGGTTATCATAGACTGCGCAATGACTCAGGAAACCACTGTTAGCAATTGCGATGATATAGTAAGGAAACAATTAGCTCGTTATCAGTCATCCGACATAAAATGTAAGCGTGACTTTGACCTCAATGTTAAGTTTATCATGACGCTGAAACAACAACAAAATAATCACTGTGTTTGCTGCAACACAGTAATGTTGTGGCAGTATTCTTCTATTGATCCATGACAATTTACCTTGGATAGAATTAATAATACTCTCGGTCATACACGCGAAAATGTGATGTTGACACGTCTTAAGTGTAATCGACGTAGGGGTGCTGGTGTTCTGCTTTCACAGAAGTGAAGGCGGTGGTAACTGTGTATTTTCAGGAATTACTTGTAACTGTTCACGTACAAATCCACGTTGAGCAGCCGTTGAAACTGATCTGTAGATTGCAGGTCTACCTATGGATCTTACCACGCTGGAAATTTTTTAGGATCAGGATAGGATCAGTTGTTCTTTTTTACAACTTCAAGTTCACCAGGTTCATATAAATATCTTACAGTCACATTACCTAGTACTGGTTGTTTTGAGAAAGAGTCACGTCGTTGTACTGGTATATGTTTTTTTGGGGATCGCATTGATGGGTTTCATAGAAGCTGCACGAGTAATTTCATTATTTAACGCAGCTATCACACTTGGTAGTCTAGCAACCCATTTACAAGATCTCTAAACATTATTTAGGGATATTTCCTTCTCATATTGATATCCAAACAATCGCTCAGCAAGTGTTCGATTAAATCGCTCAACGATTGCCTGATTGCTGTGTGTCATCGTCTGATTTTGACGTTATGCTGTTTCGTCATCGACGTAACTGCACCGAGAAATTTCTTGCAAGGATCAACCTGTAGTAGCTGTGGCCATCGCAAGGGTCCTAGTTGATAAATTCGTTCAAACGCAGATGCAACTTTAGTTGCTGTTTTTGTTGATAGTGGTTCTGCTTCTTTACATCTACTTGCAACGTCAACGACAGTCAACGCGTATTTGTATGCGCGCGATCGACATGTACGTGTTTTAATAGTATCATGCGGTAAAAACAAAATATCTGCCTGATGAACTTCATTGGGAGCGCTGACCTCAAAATGTGCGTATTGAATTGTTTAAGGTGGTGGTAGATACATATTCCATATTGCCTGTCGTGCTAACCAATTTGCAGCAACAAAACGTGTGACATTTGCTGCATCAGCAAGTTTTCTAATCGCTGCTCTACCCCTCCAATATCCTCTTGGGCTAAAATGAATCGATTTCATTATAATAGTTATCTATGATTTATTACCAGCCCCTAGCACTAGTTTACCTTTCATCGCAGATCTTACCAGCCAGTTAGCTAGAGATTCTCTGAGAGATTTTTTTTTTACAGACTTTAACTTGTGTATCAACTTCACGTCTGCAATATTTCGTTGTTGTAAATCTGGATTTTTATACGCGACATCATGAACATGACACGCTTGATCAATCGCATTGATTGGATACTCTCCAGATCTTGATTGGTCTCGTTCGTCAAGTTGGGTATCAAGTCGGGTTCCAGGACCACAATAATTATATCCAGGAAGTTGTTTTTCTCCTGGGTATTTAGCCCATGGAGCTCCTGGTAATTTGCCGAGTGAAGCAGCGATATCTCAGCCTGTTTAATTAGAGGTAACTATGTATTTGCTTGTACCACATTTAACACACTTGTCTGTAAGCGCACGCTTTTTATTTTTTGCTGTTGTTGCTGTTAATCCACTTGTGAGGATGGATGCTCTGCATCGAACACAATATAAATTCATATAATTATTATATTTTTCTACAACATGGATACCATTGATTTCTCAGCGAAACGAAAGCTAGAGTCAGTCAAGCATCATGCAGTGCTACCAAAGTCTATCAGAGCAATTATCATAGGTCCATCTGGGTCTGGTAAGACGCAATTGTTGCTTAATTTTTTAATGAGATGACTCAAGTAGGATAAGTTGTATTTAGTGGCACCATCTGTAGATGATCAGTGATGCTACGATGTGCTTAAAGATTTTAATGAAGAAGCGAAGTCGCCGGATGAAGACGTTAATGATATTATTGATTTTATCACAGATATTGATAATGCTCCATCTGTGGATGACGTCGATGGATGTATTAGTAATCTCGTAGTATACGATGATGTAATGCTGGACAAACAATCAAATCCAGCTCGAATATTTTCCCGAGGCAGACACAAAAACACCGATGTTATATATGTTACTCAAAGATATACACAAATACCTAAAGTGGTCAAAGGTAACTGCAATCTTCAGGTTGTCTTTAATGGAGTCGATTCACACATTCTGCGAAAGATCCATAAGACTTTGTGTTCAGGGGACATGGATATGATTAAATTTAGAAACTATTTCTCGCACGCGCAAGCTACCCCGCACGGATTTATCACGATAAATTTACATGATCATCGGTCATGATATCGCATTGGTGTCGATAAAATGTTTGGCTGAGAAACCATACTCTCTGTCATATTTTTATCCCTCTCCGCTCACTCATAGTCGTTAAGGCCGCAAGTGTTGTCGCCGCTTGACACACATAACTGACCGCACTTGACCTGATTCACACGGTGTCAGCCAATTGACGTACTCGACGTGGGAAAATATGCCATGTATACAGGTAAACGACCTCCCGCGGTACAAGGTAAACAAGAAAGCAAACCCAATTAGAGAGAAATCTTGGTCGGCTGGAGAGATCGGGTTAGCGTTATTAACCTTGCATTTTCATTTTCGTAGGAAACCTTATCTTTTTTACAATAACTTGCTCCAAAAGTTGTAGGATTCACCCTCCACCTTGTCTGAGAAACATTTGTCGGAATCCCTATCCGCTCATTTTTCGTAGGAAGCCTTATTTTCGCGACATAACCCTCATAAGTTTGTACGATTCAACCCCACCTACCCTGCTGCTGGTGTAGAGGGCTTGCTGTTGGAAATGAGCTTAGATTGGCTTTAAAAATGTGGAATAATTGTGTGCGTATGTATTGAAATGTTTGATAACCTTTGAACAATAATTTTTCTTAGAAATTTTTAATATATCGATTTTAAATTATTAATGGGAAAAAGAAATTGCATGGAGTGCTTCTCCTCTTGATTAAGTTTGTAACCGTAACAAACGATAATACGCTGTCTATTGGACCTGGCCCTCTAATACAATCTCATTGCTGGGTCAAGGGTCATATGGCAGTATGAAGAAATTGCCTATTCTGTTGTGTATTTTCTTTCAGGCTGATGTTACATCTATCTATATATTTGTCTTTGTCGTCAATTTTATGTAAACAATTTGCATAATATCTAGGATTCTCAACACAGCATTGGTGCTGGTTGGACACAGGGGGCAAAGTTAAAGCGTTCAATTCGAACGTCGAACTGGTTGGAAAAAGGGGTAACGTTAAAAAGCGTTCAATTCGAACGTCGATCTGGACATTTTTACAAATGAATGAAAGCTTCATAGTTAGTTCCAGTTGGTACCAATGAAGTGTTTGCTTCGTAAAGATTGGCATACGAATTTAAATTTACAGTTGTAAATGATTGGTTATCCTTTTAGGGTTTGCCCACGGGAAAAGGAAGGGAAACTAAAGAATCTCCAAACTTTCATCCACAGATTGATATAAGGCTGCAAACCAAAGCCACCCCACCTCCTTCGTTTCCGCTATCTCAATGTAATTAAAACGCGTGTTCATTTTACGCATACAAGGCTCAAAACATTCAGACTATCGGTTTTATTCTGAATCCAACCCGGTCCATTCTGGATAAAAGTAGTCATAGCTGTTGTATCGTTTCTCAACCACTGAACCTTGGCGACCAGGAAACTTGTAATATAAACTTGTTCCTCCAGATAAGTAAGCAGCCCACCAGCCGAAAGTGCCAACCGTTTGAATCACGTGTTCACAATGTGCTAGGATGGAAAGATCCTCGATGGGTTTTCGTTTGCCTTCCATATAGTGAATAGTTACATTTAGATTGAAAGAGTCTATGGTAACCTTAGCTTTTAGTATCGAATCCGAACAAACAATGAACAATATTTTGCTGTATTTAGCAATATAATATCCCATTGCTTTATGGATATATCCAGATGGCGCAGATTCCATACCTATTTGATGATACTTTGATTCTGTTAAAAGGTCGCCCATTCGGACATGAATCCCGATAATTGTAGGATTTGTCCCGGTAACATTTATATAATTCGATTTGAAAGCATCAATCTCTCCTCTTGCTCTTGTTTCTATCGGTTCTGTGAACTTTAGTTGTTCTAGCAAGCTGTCTTTTACATTTTGGAAATATTTCCAAGACTGAAGATATCCTCTAAGAAAAATATTAACGTGTTTAGGTAGAGTAAAATATGATTCATTAAAAACGCGAGGCATTATCTCTGATAATATCTTAAAACTTGAGCAAGCATTTGCATCATGAGCAACGGTCAGATTTCTAATTCTGAAATGTTGTGTTATCAAACAGTTTTTGTCAGCCATTATTGACAAGTCGTTCATCGTAGCTATTCCGTATATGGATGCGTATTGAAAAAGTTGGTTGCCGAGTCTTCCTTCACACCGATAGCATACGAGGTGTCGCCCAGTTACCGGAGTCTGGATTGTAACATTGGGCATGCTCCTGCTGTGATTCTGGCTTATCATATGGAGCTGGTTCATATTTAGCCAATTCATACTTTTGACATCAAATAAATAAGGAAAAGCAATGCAAAATCCTGTTGCCATCACAAGGAAACACCCTAGATCTGCAAAGATAAGTAATATAAACAAAGTTCCAAATTATGCACAGATATACACAAAAGTAAAAGAGCATCAAACATAGAAGAGAAATGTGTTAAATAGGATTCCTCTATGTGTTAAGTTGATATATGACTTACACAAACTGCTAAAACTTCATAAGTGCAAATATCTTGTTGAAAAAGCATTCATGCCACTCGGTGAAAGGCGTAGAAGATAATATCCCGGAAATAAAAGTAATCAACGACTATACTTAAACTTTTCAAAATACACCATCTTGCGTGGTTTAAACAATCATTATTTACGGAAAATTAAGTCAGAATGTTCTGAAAGATACTCAACTTGAGTTCATATGGAATACTTATCTTAAACTGAAATTCCAAAATATTGGTGTGGACTCTTTGAGGAAAGCTGTTTATGCATCAAATCAATACAAGTAATGTATTAAATCATTAACTCGGTTAATAACTCATATCGGTGATTTTAGAGCTAGCTGACAAGCCATTTTGGCAGCACGTTTCAAAAGCCTTGACATTTTTCAAGCTGCATATGTCTATCAATCATTGCTCTAAGAAAAACTAAAACGATACCATTTTTTTACTTAAATTCTGTAATTGTTATACTTACCAGATTAAGATATATCAAGAGCGAATACACTACGTCTAAAGTCCAGCAACATGCAACTTTCTAAGGACTCCTCTTTACCAATGTCAAGGTGAAAGACAAACGAGAGCTATCCTCCCTTGAATAACAGGCTAATTGCCAAATTTTGTCAATTCGTCGCTTTATATCAGAGAGGATGCACACATTCTTACAAGGATGCAACTACTTAAAAGGATTGGGGGGGGGATGCTAGTTATGAGTGCAAAATTATTATAGAGATACATTTTAGTGTAATTTTGCTTTTATAAAGACGTTTTTATCGGTATTATGTTTGGAGAATTGTTAGGAGAAGGAAGAAGATACCCGTCCCTACCTCTAAGTTGACTATTTCCGGTCTCCTAATCTACATGAAATATGTTTAGAGTCTCTTGTAAGATATTGGGTAGGGTTAACACATGATTTATGCAGAGAAGCAATTTCAAGACAATATTAAATTCCGTTGAGGAATGTTTGCTGCTAAGGTGAATAAATTTGTATCACTTTCCTCATGACAGGAGAATCCAGAAATAAACAGTACTCCGAAGCCCTCAAGGTTTGCAAGATATCTTACTAATCAGAAGAGTTTGTAGAAAAGCGCAAGACAAGAGAACGTTAAATTTTATGGTAGGCATATTCACAGCACAGTGTGTCCGATCTTGGAATGGAGGGACCATATGTTACACTTTATCGCGAAATCATGTGTAACACCATTAAAACCAGTGGGCGCATATCTGAATGAAAGCTGACGGGTGATAGGTATCTATGAGCTGAATCAGCTTTGAATCCACCTTGATATACAGCCTGTTTATGATGTGGCAGATCTGAATGTGGATTTCAATTTGTCAACGATGACGCCACCTCAAATTAGCCACAACCATCATGCAGAAGTCTTCATAGTTTTTTTCTTTGCCTCCTGCAGTAACGACGACAGCAGAATTGTCGAATAAGATGGGAACGCTCTTTCTACGCAGCGACTCTTGCCATAAGTGAAAGGCATACACTATGATCTTCATATTTGTGAGGTTAATGTGTAGTGAGCTCTGCTGAAAGAGAGTGATGCCACTCACTTCTAGATAAAAGACAAAACGTGAGCACCCAAGTCTGTCGTGTTTGCGCCTAAACAGATCGTGATTTCCAGCGGGATGCCCACCAGGAACCAAGTTGGCCCCGATCCCATTTTCTGAGATGGGACCTCATATAGCCATAAAAGTGGTCATTGTGAACATAAGGATCTTGATTTCTCGCCACTGTGTCCAATGAAAAACAAGTCCGAAATAAATGGACTCGATAAAGATGCGCAAGAAATTGCGGGCCAAAACTTCGGCATAGTTTGTGAACGGAAGATATGACCTTGATCATTTCCAAATATGTTCCAGAAAGAGGTTTTCTAGGTCCAAGAAGGTTTTGAAATTAATACCCAAATTTATGCAATTCAAGGAAAGCAGCAGCGAAATAAGCTATTGTATATATTGGCACAAACAATTACTGACTTGGTCCTTTTCTTGGCTGTAGACCAGAAGGTTTGACATTCGGATTTGAATATGGTTTAGACGTGTAAAACTAGACTGTCAAGGATTCTCGCAAATCAGAGTATAAGTAAATGCTCTGAGCTGGTAGACCTTGTACCATTATACCTTCTCAATTTCGCAAAGACCTTTGAAAGGGAGTGTAATGATATGCATCTCGGATGGCTATGTTTACGGCGGAAATGTTCTTCTGAACAGTACTAAGAACGAATCCTGGTGTCTCAGTTTCAAGCTTTGTACCAGATTTAAGTGGAGCAGAGACCATGTATTCCTGATCGGTCGAAAATTACTGAAAACGTTTGGACCAAGAATTGGTCGTGAATATCTGCATATTGAACAATCTCAAATACCTTGTGATTAGTAAGACGCTGACTTGTCTAGCAGAACATCTGCTTTGTACCGGTTTCCTGTGAGGATTGGTCTGAAAGGAAGCTGAGACGAGTTGTGCCAGGCGTTTGATGCATATGGTCGGTACATTCTATCCAGCGAATGATTCGTGCAACCAGTATCAGGGTGATCCTATTGTGATTAAAACCTTAGTACTAGTCCTGATAGGCCGCAGTACTGTGTCGATACTGGAACAAGGCATTATCCTAAATCTTCGGCAATGGGGTGAGTAGTGTAGACGGGGCGGGGGAGTCGGTCACTAGATTGATGGAATCAGTGTTATTGGTCGTGCGTCCTCTAATATTAGTTCGTTGCAAGTTTAGCAATGATAATTAGGCATATATTCTCATGCCAGCTTCTACACATATTACATTAGAATCCCGTACCAGTAATATACAGGTTGGGTGTTCTGTCATTCGTCAGTTAAAAAACGACGTTCACAATACACTCACTGAATCCTACTTACTGTGTTGACACATATTAATTCGCTTTAAACGAACTTTACTGAAGACACTAATGATAAGTACAGTTTCAATCTACATTCTTGGCTTTATAACATCCAATAGCGGATAATTGCGTAACATTGTTTATATTGAAGTTGTCAGGTTGAATAGATAGACTCAAACGCATGCAATCAAAATGGTGTCAACACATATATCGTATGACGCAATTAACCGAATTAAATGCGGATTATACATCTACGACGAGGACTGAGCGAGAAATGAACATAAACGTAGTTGGAGTGTGTAGTCCTGTCCTAAAAATAAGTTACTTCCCTCTTGGTGATCGGTAAGCGTCCGCTGACCTTCTGGGAAATAACACACCAGAATGGCTGCCATAAAGAGGATTTCAACTTCGCAGATGGGGGCCCAGAGTGACCTAGTGATCTAAAGCGCTCGCCTTAACCGATCACTGCCATCTCACCACTGTCCGCGTGGGTTCGACTCTCAGGCTTGGCCACTGTGGGTTCTGACCTGGGTTTTACCGGGTTCTTCCTCCACCAATATACACTGCCTACTATGGCAGCTTATTACCGATAAAGAGCAGAGTTGATTAGAATGTCAAATGGAATCAGAAATTGAAACTGTCAGATCAAACTGACATCTATTGCATCGAGTATGCCAGCCAAGTAAGACGCTGAGAAAACAAACTGAAAATACCTCAAGATGACATGATTTCTGAGCCATATACATTACGAAATTTTCATTTGCTAGTGACAAAAATACCTGATTTCAGTGATAGTGAGGTCTATACTTACTGTTTTAATAAAAGGACGGAAATTAGTTGAGGACCGTACTATAGAGTGGTGACAGAGCCATTCACTCTGTGGAGAATCACAGTGTGCTAGACGAACTCAGTTACTGACTATTGTGAAGCAAAGTCAGACAGTCCGTATAACCTATACGAGAGAGAGAGAGAGAGAGAGAGAGAGAGAGAGAGAGAGAGAGACTACCCTGACCATAGTATGTGGTTTTGCATGTCTAAGAATATTTATTACCGTGATTGCACTGCAAGGTGAGTTTACATTTTGCATTATTTTAAACCATGAAGTTAATTTAGTTTACTCTAAAGAGGTTTTGATATTTGGTATTTTAGTTTAATTTAAAACAAACACCGTAATGAAAACTACAATATGAAAAATGTATTGAATACTACTGTTTTAGAGAATGTGATAGGCCAAGCAATACAATTTTTTGAAAATATACGAAATTTATCTTGACTATTAAAACTAAAGATGACGGTACTGAAATACAAATTTTACTTCAAAATAACAAAAGTAAAGTATGACACTGAGAAGGAAGTAATACTCCCAACCGTTATTTTAATGTATTAGCTGTTCCATGAGCATGAATGCGATAGTAATACGGTTTAACCTGAGTGTGTATGTCTATCGGACTATGCTAAATTTTAAAATGCTCACCTTTAGTCCCGTTGCTACATATTTAATCGTTCTTAGAAACATTGTGAAATATCATAACCCCAAGTATTAAAGCTTATAACTTAGTGTGGGCTAACATCAATGTTTACCCCTTCACCAACACACACATATGGTCAAGCATATATGGGCGAAGAATGCGTTGAGACAACATTCTGATGAGCATACTGGCATGCTTTCGAAAGATAAAAGCAGACTTGCCACTACATCAGGATCCCACAAAATTGACAAGTAATATGTATGTGGCTCACACGCGCGTGTGTGTGGAAAGAGAGAGACATAAAGAACGAGAGAGAGAGAGAGAGAGAGAGAGAGAGAGGAATATTAATAAGAAAGTGAAACTTGATTGTTAATTTAATAAAAGTGTGAACGAGCCGCAGCCATCCAATAAACCAGTTAGAGCTCTGAGGGCAACATAAATGTTACTGAAATGTAGGCACGGATGCTGTGAATTGATTACCCTTTCAGAATAATAATAATAATGATAATGTGGAATTTGTACAGCGCCTAAGCTTTAGAAGCTCTAAGCCATTTTCAATATTAGAAAACACATAAAACACAACAAGGGTACAAAACACAAACACCATGAAATTAAAAACAAGAATTTGCTGACAGTAATTAAGGAAGTAAACCTTATTATGTCTTTAAGCCTGTTTTTGTAGTCGAAATGTGTGCTTTTTAAGAGCTCTTGAATGAGGTCACATTGTCTTTGTGAAATGAATCTTAAATCATAGTGGCTGATGTAAGGACGGACATTACAGAAGAGGGGAGTTTTTTTAATATTCGAAATTACATCGCAAAATGTACCATGTCATTTTGAATATCTGTAGTCAATGTCCATTTCTCTTGAAATACTTCTTATACAAATGAACACATTTCAAGTTGAGGACTTTTCCTGTTTTTCTCTGCGATAGTTGATTGCTTTTATCCGAGTTCAACATACATATTGATTTTTAGTGTCACTGATACTATCTAGTGGCGGACATTATTTCCTTATTATTACAGCGGACTGTGAAAAACAAATCGTTGCCAAGTATTTTGTGCCAATTTGTTTGATTCTGATCTTTCATAGATTCAAGAGAAACAGAAAGACAAAGAGATAACCCCAGAGGTTCATGCATCAGTTCGAGATACGCATTTCAGAGCGATTAACCTATATCCTATAACAAAGTTACCAACATCAGACCAGAAGTTTAAAAATTATAGTACACATGAGGTTTTCTTTTAAAAATAGTTCAGAAAGATTTCAGATTGTAAACCCTATTAGAATGTATTAAATTTACATAACCATCTAATGTGTATTCATGAGCTCAGTTTCACAGGTAACACATTGTTTTCTTTCTTGAATTCCGGGTGAAAGATTAAACAACGGTCTAATGGATTTTTATGAACTCAATTTCATACTAGGAGTTTTTAAAAAATAAATCTTCTTCGTTGGATCAGTCCCCGATGATAACTTATGTGCATGTCTTTCTAGCTTTCCAACCTAACATACGTACTGATTGCACAGATTGGAAGTCTTCTTATACGTGCATCCATAGTAAAGTAATGTATATGAAATGTGCCTACGTGATAAAATACTCGTAAGAATAAGAAAGATGCCATCATATTAACTGCACTCTGTTTATTTACACCAGTCTCAAATTAATTATACTGAAGATAAACAAAATCGGTGGGTGCATGTATGTTTGTGTGTGTGAGAGAGAGAGATGGGGGTACCATAACTTGCGGCTACGATTCTTACCTATATTTCAGGTTGGCAATAGATTATAACTCTGTAACATTCTTAATATCAGTAGTATATGGGGGCATTTGAGGGACAAAGGGACTATTGAAAAGGAGGGACAAAATTTATAGGGATAATGGGACTTCCATGTTAAAAAGTGAAATAGGAATCAAGGGACAATGGGAATTGATCATGGGTGACGTCATGGTACTGGACACTACGGAAAAATGGCAAGTGTTGCCAGTGGATAACCTTAATCGGGCGGGCAGTTAGTAAGTGTTCCAGTTGACCTCAATACGCGCTACTGTAGGTAGGTAGATGTGTGAAATAGATTGATAGGGAGAAAAGGGGTTTATAAGGACAAACAAAACATAGTCATACACATACAAACATAAATATACACAAACAAACAAGCCAACAAACATGGGATTGAGAAGATCTTTTCGAGGCAATGGAGTGGTCCTGAAAAGGTTAGTTGAAGTTTGTTAACACCATAGAGTTAACATACGGAGCATCACAATGGTCTTTTGTCTCTTCCTCAAACTTCGTCTTATATCCTGACCGTATATCAAGACTCGCTTCAGACAGCCTTGCCTCTACACGTAAATCCTTCGTTTCCTAAAAGCCGTATCTGAGATCTTCGTGATAGTCCATGATGATGTCAAATACATGTTGTAGTCCAGGCTGAACAGCATCCCCGAAATGAGGGTAGACGATTCTACGTTAGTCCACATCGTGTTATGAGAACAGGTGAATTCAATAAAGCGAGTTTTGGGTTTTTATAGTTTAAGTGCGGATCAAAACGGATTGACATCTTTCACCAATCCCAAACACGAGTTACAAAATTCAGTCACAGTACGGAATCTTTCTTTCAATTAGAACAGAGCTATGTGTGAGGTCACATATCCTATATGGGTGCGCTATCGTCTGTGCGCAGTGAATCGATGCGACATAGTTTGAACATGCCTGAAACTAAGAAGACGATGAATTGGGGTGCGCCTGCAGTGGAGACGAGTGATGGCATGGAGACTGCTAAATCAACCACGGTCATACTTCCAGAAGAGAATGATTTTAATTGGGATTTAATGGATTTTATCTTCTCTTCGCAAGAATTTGTACCGGTTCTAGCAGCTTCACCACCTTGTACTTTGTTATCTCAATCTGAGGCTTTTAGACAGAAAGAAGAATTGGAGAATTTTTTGAACTTTTTACAGCATAAGCAAGAAGCAAATAAAGCCTTTGTCATTCAACAGCAACTGCAAAGGAGAAAAGGAAACGAGAGGAAGAAGCCGACAAGAAGAGAAAGTGCCACGTAGAGAAGAAGGACGGTGAAAGTCAATCGGTCCAAGTGCTACTAGACACTTTGGCAGAGCTACGGTGTCTGAGACAACCGTAAAAGGCTTCTTTAATTCGGCCCAAGATAAAAAGACCTTCCCAAGCATTCCATCCTAGTCGTACTCCCGATAAAAACCTTCGACACTTCTGGTCTGTATCGCAAATCATCACTATGACTTACCCTTCTATCTCATCTACCAGTCAAATTGATCATGCCCTGTACGGCATCAGTCGCGAAAAAATCCACAAGTGCGGGCTAGTGTTTAAGAAGCCAGTCTTAAAGAAGTCTTATGATGGTTTACGGTGACACCATGTCAATTGTTTCAAGACATCATTCTCATCCATCAGTAAACCAAACAAATTTTTTAATAAACATAAAGAAGCCTTGTCACAACTGGCAGATCCCGAACTCGACACTCAAACCAAAATGAAAATCATTATGAAACCTAGAGGTAGTGGTTCTCTAGGATGTGTCATATTTTGCTCCCTCTTAAAATGGGATCCATATGCCCCAGCAGTCACCCTGCAAGCAAAAAGCTTTTCCCAATCAGAAACGTTTCAAGAAGAAAAAGAGTACTGGTGACAAGATAAGGTCGCAACCCCAGAAAAAGGAAAGTCCCAAGAAAAAAAAAGTCCCATGAAAACAGCTTTTACCCGAAAGAGAGAGGCATTGCTACCTGGATGCAAACTTACATTCCTAAACAACGACCCTCGGTGACCTTGACGATAGCAGCATCTTTCTCCACTTCGTCATTGCCAACCAAACCCGATTTGATACGTATCTTTCCCAATTTGATGAAAACATGGAAATCCGTTTCTAAAGAACTTCTTCGGAGGAGGCGAACTCATCCTCATCTTCTTCATCTTTAGCCGCAACGGCAGCAGCTAAAACAGTATCCCTCCCCAAAGATCAAAGTCCAAGAGAGATAGGAATGTTACAAAGATTACTGGATTTATCCAACCAAGAACTGTCATGATTTAGTCCGTTGCGAACCCCTGAACGTTGGGTGATGCCCGTCACGAAGATGATAACGACGTACCAACAGTCAGTGGATATACATTCCAGTATGAAAAAAAAATAACATCCTGCAAGACGATTCGCATCAGGGCTTTTGCTCCTGAAAGGAAAAATATGTCTCCCCAAGGAAGTATACACCACCTTCGCCGCTCTCCTGCCAAAAAAGGAAAAAGAAAAGGACAGTTCAGTTAAACATCAGAAAAGACTCTTAGCCAAGCAGCGACACTTTCGTTGTCAACAAAATATTTTTATTCGTCAAAAGAAAATGATGTTGATGCAAAGGGAGGATTTATTCACGGCCCCTCGCTGATAGGGCCCGTGGTTAAAACTTTGGTCTCTCGAGACAAAAAGGACGTGTGTCGAACAATCGACTTCAGTGCATTTTTGTTCCTGAACGAAAAAAGATGTCACCCCAAAGAAACCATCACTCATTTGTCACAAAAGGAAAAAGACAAAGACTCCTTTCTCGTTTAACCAGACATTGGGACGTGTTGTCGGTCCTGTCTAAATGACCTCTACCCATGCGAAAACAACTCATTTAAATAGCTCCTAAAGAAATCATCAATATCATCTGTGAATATTATTTGAATATCTTGAAAGGAACGATACATTTGTCCAAACACCAGAAAAAACACCTAGCCTAACATCGACACGTTATTCGCCAGATATTCAAAAAGAAAGTACCCATTAGTCAAAAGAAAAAGATGTTGGTTCAACGCGGTGGATTTTTACCCATGATGATATGACCCTTGATCAAAAGACTGACTGGAGCCATAGTTGGAAAAATTGTGGGCGAGTTAAGAAGGAAGAAGAAAAAGAAGATAGAAAAGACACTTTTTGCGGAAAGGCCTCATACGTGTACTTTAGAATCTCGTGGAAAGACGAAAGTTAACTTTAGTACCCTACAAACGAATTCCAACGTTGGCAAGAACAATGAACCTCTCATTTACCTCCCAATCCTCATCTGACCGAAATGTTACAACACGAATTGCAATCGTTGATGGAACGCACTGATTTGTTAGAAACGGAAAAAATCGCAACGGTACGGTCAAGTTTTGCAACGTCTTCAACTCTTTCATCAGAAAGATTAGATGAATCAGCTAAAGCGACTCTGAAAGATTTCAGGTCCATGATGAAAAGTCACTCGCCACCACCACCCCCAGTAACCAAGACAGACGCAACCCCACGGATGCCCGCGGAAGAAGATGCGCGAGAAGGCGTTAAAAACCGTCGGCTCCTATCCCTAGTAAGATTGCAGCGTTCTTGTTGATTCTCTACCGTATGCCTGAACGTGAAGAACACGCATCTTCGGTTAAAAAGATGATGTCGATCCCTACTTCGACAGAAATGAAATAGGAAAAAGGGAAACCAGAAGCGAAAAAGAAAGCAAGAAAAAGCGATCCATTTGCAACCGCCACCACCACCACCCTCGGATCGTACTCCCGTGGTAAGTCCGACACCAAGCAGTCTCCAAGCAACCCCACCAAACCAACAGTAGCATCAGTGAACAGTGTGTGACTTATTGAAGAGAGTCCTGTTGAAGAATCTTTTGGCCAGCATTTACTACAATCCAACCCATCCTGCAGGTTACGAAGGAGTTCAAAAATTGTATTGTGCTGCCAAAACCAAACTTAAAAGTGCACGTTTTGCCCAAGGTACAACGATGGTAATATGAACAATCCACGTACACGTTACACAAACCCTTTCGACGAAAATTTTCCAGAAGTCGCACCAAAGTCGAGGGCATTGATCATTAATGGCAAGCCGATTTAACCGATGTGTCCCACTTAGCTACCTACAGTCGTGGCTACAAATGTTTGTTTTGTGTCATCTGTGCCTTTTCCAAGTTTGCCTGGGTCGTGCCTTTGACTTCCAAAACAAGCTCCGAGCTAGTGCGAGCCTTGCAACTGGTATTGATACAAAGCGGTCATCATCTTCTCCGATGGCTAACAGACAATGGCACCGAACCGAATTATGAACCAAGCTTTCCGTCATTTTTTCAGGACCAAGAATCTCGAAACCAAAGCCATCATTGTGGAACGTTTTCAACGCACGTTAAAATAACACACTCACAAGTACATCGTCTTACCGCGCCTGGTCAAAGCTGACAATCTTACCATGGGAGCATCGGATGCGTCCTCGAAGAAGTTACTCCTGACAATGAAGTAGCTGTGTTTGAGCATCTGTTTGGTATATCCCCTACTGCTGTCCCCAAGAAACGTGGACTGTTAACACCGGAATTTGGGGTGCGCATTGGCAAAAAACAAACGCACTTTCAACAAAGGTTATTTACCAAATTGGACCACACAATTGTTTCGTGTCACTGGAAGAGTGCGTGGCCGACATTCTCCCGTCTATAAACTGGAAGATATGAACGGCGATGTGTTAAAATGAACATTTTACTTTCCCGAATTACAACGAGTGACTAAAAAGAAGACGTGTACGACATCGAAAGCATTCTCTAAGAACCCGCAAAGTTGGCAAACGCTGAGTCAAAGAAGTTAAAGTGCGTTGGAAAGGATATCCATGGAGGTTTGATTCTTGAATCGTTTCTTCGCAAGTCATCGACTATAAAAAGAAATGACCAACGTGCCGTTCAGCACAGCATCAACATCAGCAGTGGCAACTCCTTCTACGAGTTCTTCTCTTTAAGATCTACAAAAGCAATCCCTGTGAGCGTGATGCGGCGAACGTGTGCCAAAAACGCAAATCGTCATTTTCTGCCACATCTTTGTGGTGTATTGCGTCTTCGATACAGCCGTCGTGAATTTGAGTTTGCAACAAGGAGACAAACAATTGTGCACTATTTTACTCAGCAGCTGCATCGCTTAGATTCTACCCAATCCTTCCCTGAAATATTCCAGTAACAGCGGAAGTCTTGAGGCCAACGCCAGTCATCCTCTCCCCCCCCCCGCCAACAGTAACAACAACCTTCTTTTGGACACTCATTTAACCTCCAGTTACTCCTCGGATAGCGGAACTCACGAATTATGAATCATCAATTTTACTTAATTTTACCCAGTGACAGTTCCATGGATGTGTTTCCGAATAATACCTGATGCTGTTTCATTGCCAAATTACCTCAGGCCAACCAAATGGATTACGAAGCGCACTGGGAAGATGCTTAGGTAGAAATCTTTCATCCCATACAAATCCTAAACATCACCAAACATCAAACGAGTTTTTGGGTAGAAATTCTTTGTCCACAAGTACGACATCATTGGATAACCACAATCTTAGATTTTACGTAAACAAAAATTCAGCGTCAACCGGTTCTCCACTGAGCATCTTTGACATGAAAATTCCTACCGGCTATTATTTTAACGGTTAACAATTGGTGGAAACGATTGCCAGCATTTTCGACGTTCAGTGAGGCAAAGCCCTGGACAAAATAAAACGAAATGACACGATCGACTACCACAATATAGCTCGTCGTCCGCTCATGACATTTACGGATGACAAGACTTTGTCAATCACTTTTAATCCCAGTTTGTTTGATATTTTGGGTAGAGAGATGCTAAAAATATATGTAGATCACGTTTCCGATGATATTAACATTTAAGTTATTTTGCCACCCTGTAGAATTGAACAAAGAATTGAATTTGATCTTTGTGTACTCCAATGTGGTGGGGTATAACGTGGTG
The DNA here is from genome assembly GCA_016617855.1 of Megalonaias nervosa. Taxonomy (NCBI): domain Eukaryota; kingdom Metazoa; phylum Mollusca; class Bivalvia; order Unionida; family Unionidae; genus Megalonaias; species Megalonaias nervosa. The sequence goes on from JAECUM010023391.1 coordinate 36,421, forward strand.
GGAAACACAGCTGAACCATTACTGAGTCAGTCCTTTCAAAGTGGAGTCTGTCTTGAGCACTTATGAAGGTGGAAAAGCCTATCACGTTCACCGCAAATTTGTAAATCATCACTATTTGCCCGTCATTAAGTCATATTTCCACAGTATTAACGTTGGTATAAAAGGAGATCTGGGAGAAAATATTCCATTCTCGAAAGGAAAAGTCACGGTGAAACTCTATTTTCGAAAAAGATTCTCTAAAGACTTTAAATCATGTATCCTGTGTACCGAGGAATCGCTCGTCAACGAGGACACGGTTTAAAAGATATGCTGAAATCTGCGTTTCGTTCGGTGGCTCCAGTCTTGCAACCGATGGGGACACGAGGATTGCAAGATTCAGCAAGGAAAAGAATTTCTCTAAAATGTCCTGATCGACAAACAAAATCCCAAAGAAGCCTTCTTGAATGCAGACCAAAATGCGTTGCTTCAAGCTAGAAGACATTTTGGGTCGCCGGGAAACTCCTGTAAAAGCGCTGCACACTCCTGATCAAAGCATTCCTTCTTTCTTTACGCCACAGCAAGGAAAACGTAGAAAGAGACGACGACGAAAACCCACAAGAGGAGCTCATAAAGACGAGGAAAAGAAGAACAGAAAATAATAAGTCTTTGATTATTAAACACAAAAAATGATGCACCAAGATTCTTGCGAATGTTCTAAATCAGAACTGGATCTGTTTGCCATGCCATGCACCGTGATGACGATGCAAGAATCTCAATGGGTAGAATTTCATGCCATCTCCTCTTTGTCGAACTCAGCTCCCATCGATATTGAAATCAAAGGACAGACCGAAGATTACATCGATCTGACTAGCATTTCCTTATACTTGAAAATCAATGTTTTCGATCGTGACGGAAATTCTATAGACAGCAACGATGATGTAGCTCCCGTCAACAATTTCATGTTTCACTTGTTCAACGAATTGGATTTGTACTTGAATAACAAACTGGTCAGCAGCAGCATAGATACATACCCCTTCCGAGCGTACCTCGAAAATCTCTTGACGTACGGATCATGTGCATTTGGTCCTCGGCTTGCAAGACAAGTATTTTCTGAATAAAGTGGATGTGTAACTGAGATCGAATCGAACCAGCATCGCTTTCCATTTGATGGCTGATGCCGACAATTAGAAAACCAAAATCGAAGAAGCTCGACTTTACTTGCGTCGTGTGGAAGTTTTACCTAAACTGGGAAATGACATCAGTCACACTTTAAGCAGAACGACCGCCAAGTATCCGATACTACTAGTGGAAGTGAAAACCTTCACCGTTGCCAAATATCTCTATTCCAAGAATAAAGATCATCTTTTCTAAGGACGGTTACGTAAACATTTAATCACTCACATCGTCAGCAATGCAGTCTTCAACGGACTTTACAGTCAAAATCCTTTTGAGTTTCATCACTACAACGTGTTCAAGATCGAAGTCAGTCGAGATGGCAAGATCTTATATAATCAAGCCCTTTGAACCTGATTTTGCCCAGCGAAATTACTTGAGGTCGTACTTGTCCCTGTAAGAAGCCACCGGATAGTTAGGTACTAACATCAACCACGGCATTTCGTACGAAAGATTATGCTGGAAGTTATGTTTTGTGGTCTTTTGATTTCACTCCAGACCGTGGCTGCGACGAGGAACATTTCCACCCTATAAAATCCGGTCAACTTTTTGTGGAACGTCCGTTTAAAGAAAAACTGCCCGACACGGTGACCGTCATCTTCTATGCAGAATTTGACAATTCGATATAAATCAACAGTTTGAGTAAGCGATTCTATACTGTTAGAAGCTATGGAAGAATCTTATCCCGCTTTGGACTGTTGAGCCTCATTGGAGATGGATGCCAAGGATGTCTTTGAACCAAAAGAAAAAGAAAATGGTGAAGAGGACATCATGATGTCGAGATGGCCAGAACAAGAAGAACATTTAGTTTCCTGTTTTGCTAAGCATTTGGCGGAAAAAAATTACAGCATTGACCCACAATCATTGTTATGGATATCAAAAGGATCATCACAGTCAAATTTAATACGAGAAATGCCTGATGAGGAGCCAAGAAGAAAAATTGGAAGAGTATCTCTATGACGCTTGTGGCCTCATCTCGGAAGAAGTAGTTATACACCAGTGGTGTAAAGACTTGCGTGAGTAATCCTCCCCTCCATTGTCTTCTCTGGAGATCCGATGCATCGAATTGCTTTTTCCACAGAGTAAGGAGACGAAGCAAGGAGCAATCTTCTCGACAAAGATTTTCACGGAAAAAGTCAATATA
>JAECUM010023392.1:0-33322 GCA_016617855.1 Megalonaias nervosa
CACGAGGGTTGTAGAAATTATTATGTTAATTTTTATTTTGCAAGGATGAAACACACACACACACACACACACACACACACAAACACACACACACACACCGTTTATCAGGACACATCAGGGGACATAAGTCTCTTCCTGATACTCGGTTATCCGGCTCATTGAATATTTGTCAAGAAGTTTTAAACAGGACATTCATCAAGGTAAACATTGCTGATGGATTCTGATCACACCTGTTCTGATAGATGATTATCTTTAATCAACCATTAAGTCATCTTGGATCGTTGATGGACAGATAATTACGTAGACGTGGACTGCAAAGTGTCTTCACACCGTTTTGAGTCTTTATTGTTTACTTTCAAAGGCGATTTAAATATTCCTGATACCGCTGTAACTGTGTTGTCATCGGAAAATTTGTTTAATTTATATACATGTACATTGTAATGAGCAATTATTTATGCCGATAGAAAAGTAGTCCGTACTAGCGAATACTCTGAATAATAGGTGTCCGGATAATATAGTATTTACTGTATATGCTAATATTCCATATAAAAGATGATACAATATCTTGTTTGGAGAGAAAAAAGTACAAAAATAAAAAGATTGAAAGGAAAGAAAGCAGGAAAGGTATTTTTTGATGATACACGTGGCCAGTTTTTACTCTTATGATCCGAATGATCCGTTTAATGCTAACGAGTAAAGTTAAATATATTTTCATCGGACTATTTGGTATACATTTTCATTTAGACTTATTTTACCATTGTATATATTACAGAAAATATTAAATGATTTCCTTATCTATAAATGGTTTCAGCATCTTACATGTAAGGACCATACTAGATAAGTTACATAAAGCCAAATAAAGCCATGTATAAAAATTACAGTTTTATCAGTTTATTATCTAAAAACACCGTTCACAAATCAAAGTTGTAAATGAACTGAATTCATTTATTGGGAACTAGTAATAGAATAACCATAGATTACATGCTGTCTATAAGTCATTACCCGCTGCAATTACCGTGGAATTAGAAAGAAAATGGCAACCAGAAGCTGGATGATACCAGTATTTGTGAACAGTAAGACCTTCTTCAGTGATTTGTTTATGGCAGATCCCGGCTATGTTGACAACACTAACCATCGGTCTGATACCCATGACCTCTAGGTGTATTGTTAACTGAGACTGCTTTGTTTGCGCAGTTAGACAACCCATTTCAACTAGACACAGCGATAACTACTTAACTTCTTCGATAGACATTTTAGACATTGTACCTGATTGTAACAGATTATTTTGCTATCAGTTTGCAATGTACTTGATTTGTAACAGACTATTTTGCTATTAGTTTGCGGTGTACCTGATTTGTAACAGACTATTTTGATATCAGCATGCTTTATGAAAGTATTAAAACGATTTCCAGCGATGTGCGGTAAATACAGTTACAACAATGTGCGGTATATATATTTACAACGATGCGAGGTAAATACAATTTGCAACGTTCTTTGTTTCTGACATATAAAATACACAAATTTGTATCATGCAAAACATATTTCTGTGCTTTCTCAGTTGTGTTCCTGACTGCTTTAGAAAGATTGTCATATATCACGTTTGTCGTTTCAAGCTTTGTACCTTGTCTAGACTGCCTTTTCCTTTTTCCTCAGTCTGTGAAATGAGCACTTTTGTGCTTCCTGCTCTGAGCGTGTTGAACTCATCCATCTTGTTCGTTAGGGTGTTTGCTTCAAATATAATCTGTCAATTCCACACATCATTGTTGAATGAGGACAATAATTGCATTGTTTAGGCATTTAGATAGTGAAAAATGTCTCAAATTAATAGGTATTAAATGTTAAAGAATGTCGCTAATTTATAGTCACAATATGTTTTCAAATGATGCCTAAAGCCACTAAATGCCACTAAGTTGAGTTAGGAAAGAGGCGGGATAAAGGGTTATCGAAACCACGCCCAACCCATAAATAAGATCGGAATATTTGAAAGTGATAGCGTTTTAGAGATGTTGACGAAGAGATGGTAATAGTAGCAGAACAAGATGATTACCCTCCCCGCAGTGTGCCAGGTATGTCTTAATAAACGCCCCCGTCCCCCCCAAAAAAAGAATGTACTATTTATTTTGAATTACAAGTATTTTGAAATTTCTCCATCCCCAATATGAGCCGACAAGATCGTACTATTTCTTTAGTAGCGATGTTTTTCAGACAACTCACAGCTACTATATACTCCCATCAACCTATTTATATACGTATAGATTTTTCAATTCTTTTAAACATAATCATTCGTCAGCCTTTGTAATGAATGGCGCGCGCGAGCACGCACGCACGCACACACACACACACACACATAAACACACACACACACACACTCTCTCTCTCTCTCTCTCTCTCTCTCTCTCTCTCTCTCTCTCTCTCTCTCTCTCCTTCAACGTGCCTTACGTATTTTGTAGCTTTAACAGTTTTACGTTTGATAAATGCATAATCTGTTACGCAGGAGTAATGCAAAGCGCACTGAGATAACCTGTAGCATTCATATGTCTTTTGGATAAAAATGTACGAAATGCACTTAAACTAGAACGAGTAGGCAATGTACATTATATAATAAGACCTGCGGCTGCTATCTGAATGATTTCAAAAATATGTTTTGCTGAATTATCGAAAAATCAGAAAATGGAAAAATCGTTTGGAACATGCTATTTCGACTGTTTTATTCAATTCTCTTTAGTAAAGTACGCATGCAACACACCAGAGAATATTTGATCTGCTCTGTATATCCCATTCCAAAGTAATAAATAGTTGACTAATTAATTCCTCAAAATCATTTAGAAGATTAAAAAAAAATAATATTGAAATTTAACATTGGTTTCATTCTTTGGCAATGGTCAAGTTGTTTTCTCAGAGATCTTAAACAACAATATTTGCTACGATAAGTGTGTAATAGCTCAATAAAGATTTCATGAAGTGTCCAGTAGACGTCAAAGAAAGATATTGTTTCAATAGTCAAAACATAATCATTTCTTTTATGTACATGTTTATGCCGATCGTTTATCTTAATGCTGTGTTTCTCACAGCATACTAGCATTTACCAGGAGGATATTTATTCCATAGTGTTACTGCTTTCATGTAAAAGTTAATATGTAGCTATTTGAGCATCAAAAGGTAGAATTTTTTTTCTGAATTTCAAGCTTAAGATGAAGAAGTGATTCCTACATTACCCTGACATATTTCCATCAATTAGTTTTGCTATTCAATTAACGTAAAGGTCCATGATATTTCTGATGGAAAAAAGGCATCATTGATAACTGTTCATGACCACCTTTAGGTAGAGAGCTGTGTAAATACAGTGCATATTGTGGAAATACTAACGTATGGTTTCAATCGAAAAGATGCTTCAAGTAAACTGCAGTTTTAAAAGCCATTTAGATATTTTCAATCAGTACCCGAAAAGCAGTTATATTCACAGAGAACATTCCAACTGACTGACAATCAAGCCACAAAATGTTTGCGCTACGATCAAAGGATACCATTTTCAGCAAAGGTCTCAGATTCAGATTCAGCCGATTTGGCAAAAAAGGATAGCTTTAAGGTATTTAGGAATGTTTCTAAACCAAATAAAAGTTACATGTGTATTTTGTTTCTACTAGTTTCATGTATTTAAAAATGTAACTTTGTAAGAAACCTAATACTTTCAGGCTTTTTTGTTCAAATATCGGTGGTTTGCTAGCCTATTGAAGCCATTTTATCCCACGTGAATCCCACGTGGTTGATCCTCTCGATAATCTTGAATCTGCTTGAAAGTAGTAGAAAAGTGGTCGTTGTGACCTAAATTAATTCATCTACAATATGAAGCTGTTATCTAAACTCTCGTTCCAAGCTGTAATAATAGCATAATCATATCGACCTTTTCACAAAACAAGGAATATAAATTTTCGTGAGAATTCATGCAATTCATAGCGGCATCTTTGCGATAATATTAAGATATGATTTAAGAAGATCTTCCCTGCTGGCAAAATACTTAAAGAGGTAAAATATTAGATAGATAGATAGATAGATAGATAGATAGATAGATAGATAGATAGATAGATATAGATAACTCTTTTCTAATAAGCGTGCGACTAATAATGGATATTGAAACATCGAACGGAATACTAATTAATATGAAACAAATTTCTTTTGAAAGACCGATGGATCGTTCATATTACATAAACAACATTTGGTTATCAGAAGACAAGAAGATACCTCATTATTGCACATTGCCAACTGATTCACATGCTTAATAAATATATAAAATATTCTAATTGTGCCAAATAGTTTTAAACATGGAACTATCACAAATGCTTTGGACTTTATATACTAACAACAACGGAGTTTGTTAAGCTAAATGTTCTATACTCATAAACTCACTGTCATTTTAATGCTGATCATATAACAATTACTCTCGTTTGTGTAATAATGTAATGATAATTGTTTTCTTACAGCTGCTTAACAGCAGCTCCACAGACAACATTACTGAGCAACGCAAAGTCCATCACAGAGTAATGCAAGTCCACTACAGAGTAATGCAACGTTTATCACTGAGCAATGCAAAGTTAATCGCAGAGTAATACAAAGTCCATCGAAGAGTAATGAGAAGTCCGTCACTGAGTAATGCAAATTCCATCAGAATCTCGTAACGTCCATCAACAAACAATGCAAAGTCAATTACTGAGTAATGAAGAGTCCATACCATTACGTTATAAAAGGAATTTGAAACTAGCTTTATTTCACATAATATTTATAAAACTATTTGAATAATACAGTATATCACTTGCTACAATTTGACATGTACATACATTTTTAAGCCGTTTAATAGATTTTAAATATGAAATAAATATACAAACAAAAATGGTACGATTCTGTGTTGCCCGTTTGGTCGAAGTCTCAAATCATCAGTTCTACATTCAATTCAAAGCTTCCTTCCCGGATTTTGGCCATATCATTTTAGTGTATTTACGATTATAATTAGTCCTTCAAATGTGCACAGTATTAACAGAGTCGTTTCTAAAATATATGAACAGTTGTTCTGTAAAGTAAAATACATTTATTTTCAATTGATGATGATACATTGTGGCAACTGAATTCCATACTGTTGAATTTGTTATTTTTTAATCTGTTATTTTATGACAAAATATTTGAAGGACTACAATATCACCGTTTATGATTCTGCTTATCAACTTGGTTAAGCACCTCTTCACAACATCCACAGCATTCGGTATGGAGATTAACGCCAAAAAAACCAAACTGATGACAAACAACACCAATGGCATCAGTGCAGAAGTAAAGGTCAGTGGACAGAGCTGGAAAGAGTCACAAGCTTCAAATACTTGGGATCAATTATCACAGATGAGGGCTCCAAACCAGAACTACTTTGCAGGATTGCCCAGACAACAGCAGCAATGACAAGGTTGAGACCAATATGGAAAGATACCAGCATTGCTCTTGGTTTCCAAATAAGGCTGATGGGCTCGACTGTCATATCATTTTTCTGTATGCTTGTGAAACATGGGCTCACATCAGATCTACAAAGAAGGATTCAAACCCTCTAAATCAGATGCTACCGCAAGATCTTGGGCATTTTATATATTGACCATGTAACCAACAAAGAGGTCCACAACAGGATCCAACTAGCCATCGGACCCCATGAAGACCTCTTGACTGCTGTAAATAAGCGCAAACTGAAGTTGTAAGATAATCTGGACTGGCAAAAACAATATTGCAAGGTACAGTGTTAGGATGCAGAAGAAGAGGCAGAAATAAAAGTGGTGAGAAGACAACATTAAGACGCAGACAGTCATGGGATTTGGAGATTCCCAAAGGGTAGCAGAGAACAGGGAAAGATGGAGAGAATTGGTTGTAAAGTCATCTGTGGTGCCCCAACGACCTCTTGTGTTAAGAGATTGATGATGATGATGATGATGATGATTGTCAATTTGATGTAAGAGCTAGATAGTCAAGTTGTCTTGATAGATGGATATATTTTTTAAAATTTTCGGTTAGCAACAACCACTGAATCCATCAACATTGCTAACGTCAGAATGTATTTCACCTTACTTGCGTTCAGTTAGCATTAGCATTTTCACAGAAAGCGTATTAAAATTAACGAAAGTTTTATTCATATGTTTAATATAATAAAGATTATTTTTTTTTAAAATAAAAGTTTGATTGGAATAAAACATTTGATATAATGATTGTTGTCGTATTATGGTGATCTCATAGCGGAGCTGTATATCTTATTCCTCAATAAGCCGATTGACACGACTTCAACCTCTCAGTGTGGCGGTTTTATTCTTTCTAATTAACATACTTTAAAATGTCAATTAGTAAATGGGAATAATCTTGTTTTACTTATCCATTATTAATTTACGATTATTTTCCAGAATGTAATAATACCAAGTATATTTGCACCATCGAATTTTATTTTGAATACACTAGTACTACCGTTCATAAGTACACATGAGGACAATCCTAAATTGTAAACCCCATATAAATTAGCTTATAAGTCTAGTAAAACTTCAAACAACATTAACCATGATCTGCAGGCGTATTTTGTGCCGGAATATCTGGGTCTGTGCAGTTGAACTCGTTTGCTAAGCGAATATAAACTGCATTCCGTTGTGTGATCTTGATACGAAATTCGATAAGTTGCTTAATTGTTCAGGATCGAGTACATCGTTACCCCTTATTTTTCATTTGAGATATGTAATGAATTAAACATGCAATTAAACATGCAATGTCATCGTAATTATCATTTGTGTCAGTATCTCTTACTTCTCAAAAAGAGTATTTCTAGTCATGCTTTTTGTATGCGTGCAATGAAAATGGTATTTCCAATTATTCCTATTGTATGCGTGGAATGAAAATAATATTTCCAGTGATGTTTTCTATATGTATGGAATCAAAAGAGTATTTCCAGTCATGCATTCTATACGTGTGGAAGGAAAAGAGTATTTCCAATTATGCTTATCGTATGCATTGTATAAAAAACAGTATTTCCAATCACTCTTATAGTATGCGTGGAATGAAAAGAGTATTTCCATCATGCTTTTTGTATGCGTGGAATGAAAAGAATATTTCCGTCATGCTTTTTGCGTGCCTGGAATGAAAAGAGTATTTTCAGTTATGCTTATAGTATGTGTGGAATAAAAAGAGAATTTCCAATCTTTCCAATCTTGTTTATAATATGTGCGGAATCAAAAAAGTATTTCCATTCATGATTTTTTTGTAATGAAAAGTTATGAATACATTTACTTGTTCTTTGAGAGCTAATAGTTTTTAATAATGAGGAAAATCTGAATGCAGTATTTATTAAGGGTTATGTTTTCATCCATAAATTTGGTGAACATTAGTTGATAAAAGTAGGCCATCGCTACTTATCTGAAAGCACCTAAACGGCAAGAATAAATTTCAAAGATAATAAAACAAGTTAAGCAGGTAAGGTTGATTGTGTAATATACATTTAGTAAGGCGTATTGTGCATGTTACATTAAGGTCGATTGTGTATGCTTCATTTAGTACAGCCGATTGCGTATGCTATATTTTCTAAGGTCGATTTTGTATGTTACATTAGGTAAGGCCGATTGTGTATGCTATATTTGGTAAAGCTGATTGTGTATTTTATATTATGTAAGGCAGATTATCTATGCTACATTAGGGCAAGGCCAATTGTAAATGCTACATTTTGTAAGTCGGACTGTATATATTATTTTAGGTAAGTTTTGACCTGAGCCCAATTAATGATAACTTTAAAATGTCCAAATGTAAAAACTCTCCTACACTCATACATTCTTGTAATGTTCATTTCGTTTTCCTCATATTTATTCTCATTTGCTTGTTTGCTAATATATTTCTTAATAACTCCATTTTGTTTTTATTTTCTTTTTATTTTACATACATGTATTCGTTCATTAATTCATATTTTCTTACACTTATCTTCTCACTCTGCCCATACGTATGTTTGTTCGTTGTATTTATTTGTACGTTCTCTTTAAAATTCATGATATTCAAAGGATGATTGTTTAAATCCCAAATGGAATTAGTTATTACTTTAGAAAACAAATGGTTGTTCAGTTAACACCTAACGCTCTTAGTGATAATTAAATTGATACTTTCTTAGTTGAAAAAAAACAACAGCTAAAAAAAAAAAGCTAACTGCTGAAGAATATTTCATAAGCATACAAATAAATGAATATTGCGCAGGTAACTAGATGCTGTTTAAAAGTAATTACGCATAAAATGCCATCCCCTCCCCAATAATAAACAATATTTATTCTGATCAACCAGATAAACCGTGTCTTATTTGTCATGGAGCAAACGACATAGCTGTTTCTCTAAATTTATTTCCTCGTTTTCAAAATAAAGAGTCGTTTTTAATAAGATAGCGACATAACGAAAATAGCAGTCTTTCAATCGTTGCAAGTTTTCTTTACTAGGAGTCACATCATTCTTAACATAAATATTGGAGTATATTTTAAAGCGTTATTTATATATAATACATGAGGTGAAAAATCACTTACCTCAATTTATTTAAACTATAGGAGAGAAATTATGTTAAGATCATTTAAAAATTAGTGACAAAGCGTTTATTTGATTACAAAATTACAGGTGAAAATATTATTTGTGCATTAGAACAATTTAGTACAACACATTTTGGACCATGTAAACCTCAGTTATAACAATAAAAGATACCTTTGAAAGATTGCCTTTTGGCACCAGTAACGTAACACACGCTTGGCACGCTGGAATTAAACGAAAACTCACCAACCAGCAGTTGGCGAAGTATCGTGTAAAACATGCCTCATAGCTTCTATCGTTTTGGTGAATCTTACTGTATAATGAGAGAATGCAATAGTTACAGTCCAAGGAATCATATAATTTAGGCTGTATATACAATGAACTTTATCTCTGAGTTTGGAATTTAGGAGATAAATACAGTAATAATTAACTCCATAAATTTATATTTAAATTCTTTTAAAATTTCCGTTTGAAATATTTCAATAATAATAGGTAAAAAAACGCTGTTCACTATTTACACCAAGAACACAATCAAGAATATTTATAACTATCTATAAATTTATTTCATGGCTCTCATATGAGTTAGATCAGTGGTTCCCAACCTGAGGGCCACGGACCTCCGATGGGCCGCGAGGTTATTCCAATGAGTATGGATTTTCTCTATTATTTAAATTTAAATCATAATTTTAACTTTGAAAATAAATTGTTTGATAAGTTTTATACAGCGTGTTGGATTTTATTATTCTCTGTTACCTAGTTTATTACCATAGAGTCGTAACAGAAATTGAGGGCTCGTTCGGGATATAAATTTCAGAAAAATAAATCAGAGAAATAAAAATTGCTTTTGAAATTTAAATTCACTTTGTTCGGAAGTCCCAGGCATTTTGATTTCGTAGTGAAGCAATAAAGTATCCATAATGTCATCGATGTGAATAGCAGTCACTTGTACCTGAGAGTTGAAGTTCTTTCAGTGGATACTATCAATCTAGGGGAAGATGCTACAGAAGCTCCTCTCAGCAATTTCAATTAGTCAGCGTTCATCGAAGTGTATTTATACTTGAATAACAAACTAGTCAGCAGCATCGTGGATTCGTGTTCTTATCGAACGTACTTGGAAAATCTCCTGACATACGTATGAAGCCCTGAACAAACATGGATGATTCCATGGTATGGAAACCTGACACCTTGAATATTTTCAGTGACAGAGAGTTAACAGAAGCTGGCTATCCTATGTACTGGAAGTACAGGTAGTCGAAAGAAAATCAAACAAGGACGCAATTTAGAAATGAAAGATCGTTTGCCTTTTGATACGTGGCTGCAGCACAAGTATTTGCTGAAAGGGGTTGCTGTACGGGATTGTGGGGATTTCAGTTTACTCCTGTCCATGGCATCGATCGAGTCTAAGAACTTTCCACCTTTTGGGGATATTATACTTCCCCTATGTTAGACCTATGGACCATGGGATTTCCGTTTGAGGCGATAGTGACTCCCGCATGTTAACCTATGGACCCCTATATAATTATTACCTGAGGCCCAAGTGGCTCATGCAAATACTGAGGACAATATTTATCCCTCTGGATGAAAGGAAACCATTTTACTTTAAACAGTCGTGCACTAAATATGTTATAAATAAGTGTGTGGTTCACTGTGGCATGGTTAAATGTATCGTATTAAGAGGCCTAGTCTTACTTGTACAGTTTGTCAAAACTCACTGTCAATGTTTCATATATATTACATTCCGAAGCAAAGGTTTTTCAATATTTTTGGGCCAGTGTTTCTTGAAACCTGCCCTTAGAATTGGGGCTAACCAATACATTTTCAGAAAAGTGGTTTGCAGTCTCCGCTTTATCTTTGAAATTCGTGTGACGCTTCTGTGACGACCATTCTTTACTTATATCCACTTGGTTTCACGGACTATTTATTTTTAAGACCTATCCAATCATTGTGACCTACGTTCGATGTTACGTGTTCAAAATATGAGATTTTGTTTAGAACATTCGCAACTAAGAACCATGGGTTAGACAGGAAGACGTTGATTGAATTCACACATAATTACTGTGTAGAACTGAATGACAGTGACAAAGTAAAAGACACGAATACTGGAATTTAAGCAAAGAACTATTGCGTAGCTAAAGGAGATTTGTGATGTTTTGTATATAGGAAATAAGCGAACGCAGATAAAGGACGCACGTATCAAAGTTTCAGCTACCTATTACTTCATTGGTATCATGTGATTAGCTAAATTATGGCAATGGATTGGCTGGTTCGTCAAGGGCATAAATAAGAGTTCAGTTGAAGAATTTGTTTAGAATTAATGAAAATATAGTTTTCGAATGAATAAGATGTTCTAGAAAATTTACATGATTGAATACTGTACTTCGACTTACATAACAGTATACTATACTTCCAATTGAATAGTAATATATTGTACTTCGACTTAAATAACAATATTCTGTACTTCCTATTGAATAGCAATATCATGCACTTTCGACGTAAAGAGCAAAGAGTCGACATGAACGGATTGAGCGTTGCATCAACATGAACATGATTGGAAACGATTTGTTAATAAGCAATACTTCTATTCTCTGCCTATGGTTCTACCTGACACGTATCTTAATTTTGTCTGTGGTGTATTTGCTTTATCTGTTATTTAGTAAATCTCTTTTGAATTCAATACCTTTCTAGACTCTAAGCTACTGCGTGTTTACATATTATTGAGCTATTTAACTGCAGTACTTTGCTCAGTGCATGAGAGGTCTCTAAATTGCCTTCAAATTCAGTTAGTAAGCTTCTTCGCGCAGAAAGCACATATATTATCGTGCCAAATTGCATTTTATTCACCAAGGAATGAGAATATTGCCCAATAAAGAGGAACATAATACTGTTTAATGTCTCTCGATTAAATATTGACTTGGACTTGGTTGCTTCTAAAACTGTAAAAACAATTCTAGAGAAATTGTTTAGTTCATGGTTTTCGACTAATGACTAGCTCGTAATAATGAGGAATGCGGTCGTTCAAAGCAAGATACCGATATTTTGAAATTAAAAATAAATGTTAGCAAATAGGAAGAGAGGAAGCGTGCAGTACAATTTAAGTCTTGCTTTTAATACAATTTGTATTATGTACGCTTAAATCCTGCGAATATTGATGAGGTGATTTTCTTGGTCAGCACTCTTGATGTATCATAACGTCATTGCCAAGAACTCCATTGAATAAAATTATAGTAGATCCAGAATAATATTTTATTTTAAACAGTAATATGAATACTTTGTAAATCTAATGAATAATCTATATTCGTGGACCTGGAATTAATTTGGAACACTCGCTTTTTTGTATTTGTGTAGACCGTTTAAGGACTATTTTGGATTTAATTCATAATACTGAAAGGTCCTATTAAATTGTAATTGTTTGACTTAGAGAATTAAATTATTTAAGTTTTACAAACCTTGTTGGTATCGCGTGTTTAGGTCACTTTGTTAAAGACCACAGAGTCGTAACAACGGGGCAATATTATATTTCCGTACACAAATATGGATTTTCATATAAGTATCTTCATCGTATGTGCCATGAAAATGCTGAAAACAAAGCAATAATATTATATGGAAAAAAATAACTGAAAATATTCTCGGTCTTAAAATTATTATTGGCATTTGGATTTTAAGGTCTGAACTTGAGGCAATAGATTTCTTTCAAATTGATGTTCATTTAAAATACAGTTATCAAGCAGGTTTCTTTTATTTTTTAACATAGACCAAACAGATATTTCTTCAGATCCCTATGGAAAGATTATTTGTCGTTTATGAGTTGGAAGCGCATTTGGGGACAAGATTCGGTATAATATGGTAACCAATCATCAGTAGAGCAACTCACCATTATTACATCAGATAATGTTTTACCTACACACAATCTGTCTGCCAATCCATTTCTGTCTGTCTCTGGAGTATATCTGAATGCTTATACCCTCGAATTATTCACTGCTTCTTCAACATCGACATTTTACAATGTCGAATATATGGCTAGACTTTAATTCTACTGTCATTAAAGATTAACATTTCTCTTCCAAGCCAATTTCGGTATCTGAGTTCGAAGCCAATTTTGTTATCTGAGTGTAAATTTAAGAGAATGGTACTGTTACATTATTGATCATTAATCTGGTTCTGCAGGTCTCCTGACAAGAAACAGTTTGTAATAACTGTCATTAAGAAAAGAATTTGAATTGATAAATCCTAAATACTGATCAGTTTATGACAGTGCAACCGAAATTACAATCGATTGTTTTATGGCCACCCATAATTATAGCAACACTGTTTGCATGACATGGAAATCATTAAAAAAAATGAAATTTATTTTGATCTATATGCACCATTTTAATATCTTTGATATTTGTTGACATCCATTTAAAATTAGGTATCGTCTCTTAGCATTAATGCAATTGAAAATGAAGAGACAAAACTAGTAACTGGATTGTTTCAAATTGAGGACTATAAAGAATTCGTTAGAGGCATTCAAACTTACTCCATCATTTTGGAGCAAAGTGCCGTCAAAACGGACGGAAGTGTGGCAATAAATGTTATTACTGACTCGCTATGTAGTCAATGCCGTTGTATTGAAAGTACTTTGACTTTCTGCTCTCCCATGATTAGCTATACCATTCAATTCTCTTCAGCTGATGGATTGAAAGATAATTGTGAGCAATCTCTTTTTGTGTTATTGTTGTGCATTCGTTTCCAGAATTTTCCCAGATCTTATTCTAAAGTTTGCGTTAAAGCTTGTCAAATACTATAGAAGAAGAGCAGCATCATAGAGAAAGTTGTGCCTAGCTAGGGAGGGTTCAACCTACAATGAATTGCCTAGCTCGGCAGGGTTCATCGTTCAACCTACTAATGAGACCACAAATTATTACTATCCCGCCATCTATCACACAATAACAGACTACATGATTATTCAGAAGTGTCTGCAATGGGACGAGGATCTTGCCAGAAAAAGTTTATTAATAATATGAAATTATCAACATTTGATCTCGGCAGTGGCATAAATATGCATCCCCTCAAATGCCGAAGGAGTCATTCAGGTAGGTATATGTTTGAAAACGTGCACTAGATATTTGTGGCGGTTCTGCAAATATCTTCTCAAAGAGTGTACATTAGTCTATTTTCATTTACTGCGTGCCTCTCTGACTTCCTCTGATAGACTATTGTCTGGAAATTTCAAGTTTAATTTATATGATGGGTGTGGAACTGGTTAAGTTTACAAAATGACAGAATCTATTGGATGTTTGTGTTTTACAAAGTAAAGATATATGGCTGATATTGGTCAGAAAGTTTCATAATTCTTGGACTGCATGATTTCACTGTCGATCGATTGGCAAACTTTACTAAAAGCATGACTATGTGCCTCTTCAAGCGCCTTATGTATGAAGTTTTCAATTTCATTCTCATTCTTCCAGTAGACTTGAAGATATTTCTTACGACATTGACATTGGCGTAACTGGGCATCTGAAGCACAACAGGTCATAACCTCTTATTCTGGTGGCCTCCGTCAGCTATTTCAAGGACAAATTTCCACTCATCATATTCAAACCTCCAGGTCTCCTTTTGCTGTTCATACTTCCTTCTGTTTCGTTATAGTTCATCATTTGCACAATACGCTGCTGGGTTTGAGCAGAATCTTATCTGATTCATCAGAAGGTCGGATTGAAGTGTAAGATGCACCTGTCGCAAATGCTTACAAGACACGTGATGATTTCAATCAGGACAGGTCCATTTTAAACATCTTGCAACAGTCTTAGCTGTATCAGTGTTCTTCTGTATTCAGAAGGTATTTATTCACAAGTATGCTCCATCCTATGCCCAGAACTTACAGTTTAGTCCGCTTTTGGTTATAAATTTCAGTTTCTTTAGTCCGTTATCTGAACTTGTGATTGGGATAAAAATAAAGTGACTGATACACAGTTTGATCATGTAAGGTGAACGACACATATCTGTAGCAGCAGGAGGGGGTGGCCTGACCCCCCACAAATGGCGGCAGACAAAGTTTTGTTACCCATCAATAAAGCCTTCATTGTGGAATCAGACCTTTTAAGAACAAGAGACACAACTTTGTGTGGCGAATGACCTAAATTTATACGAGACTCACAGAGCCACCATACTGTAATCTGACCTAAACAAAAACTAGGAAAAGAAAGTGCCTGCGACCAGGTTGAATGACGTTGGATATCTGTTGAATCTTGGATAATTGCTATATTTTTCTTTTTCTATTGTAATTGTTATATTTTCCTTTCTCCATTGCAATTGTTGAATCGCTAAGTGCGAAACGAATGTTTAGAGATTCAGCGGGGTTTTAGTTTGTTAATTTGTAATGAAGCACACACACACACCCAAGTGAACTCCGGGTGCTTTAAAATTAACACCCTTATCTGGGTTCGGAGGGGGGCCCAGATAAGTGCACCTGAGTTAGTTTTATAAGTTTACAATTCCCACTATAATAGCATCTGCCGCTGACGATGACATTATGTCTACTAAGTTTTGGACTCGAACCCATGAAGTAGTTTCCACTGGACGATTCGCCTTAACCACTCAGCTACCGGACTCTTACAAATATACAGCTGAAATTAAATATATAACTATATCAATACTTATTAAACAGACAGACACATGAAACGTGCACACGCATTTAGATCGTATAATTTATTTATTAAGTATTCTAGTATTTTAAATTTATGTTTATTGTAGCAGGTACAGATTTCTCTATAGTGTGTGTTGTGAAATATACAGTTATCGCTTTTAATCTGACTTGTAAATCCCAGCGAGTTATTAAAATCGCATGGGTATATTTAGCGTAGTCAGACACGTTACCTGGTGTGGGAAACCCTGCGTGTTATTAATAGCGCATAGGTATATTTAGCGCAGTCAGGCATGTGAAGAAGGCATGGTAACACTGTGAGTAGGACTGAGATTCAGGCAATTTGCTGTGATCGAAAAAATATGTTACATTGAACCACTAACTAATATGATATTTATTGTGTGATGTAGGAAAATTTTGTTTTGGGTTAAACAACTTTGACAAAGCTGAGTTATATGTACCATTTGCGACAAGTGCACTGAATTTGGATGAGTATGAAAATATCTTGCAGCAGCTGAGATAGATTTCAATTCGTTTGATTCTCCAGTTTCAAGATTTTTTGATCTAATTGGTCGCGGTGGGTATCTTTTTTGCCTGTTTTTCCGCATATTGTGTTTTCTCTCTGTGTAATTGCCTGAAGATTTGCAAGGCAGTTATCGATTATATTTGAATGTATGTGGTCAACAACAATATCGTCATTAATAGGACCATTGATAGTCTCATAAATAAATAGGTGGGCGATATATATTTTTTCCTTGGAAACTCCAGGGATTCTGATACCAGTCATCATGTAACCCATGTTACTAACAAATCCCATTGGTTTTTTTTCTTCCTGCAGGTTCTGATAACACCGGCTCTACTCTTTATATTTATCATAGATAGAATAACATCTAAATTCATCAAGATCAATCTCTTTCTCAATTTGTTCCATTTATTTAAATTTCTCTTTTTCTAATATAACATTATTTTTCAGCAAAAGAATACTTCTCGAGATAATCTTTTGCGTGTTTTATTTTAAGGTCATCAGAAGCATTTTTTTTCTCGTAATATTGCTTAAACGCACAATATTTTCGGCCGCCACAAGAAACACATAACTGGGTCTTTCCCTTGACCCCCACCCCACACTTCAGCCATGGCTGTGGTCCAGTACTGCCTCGACAAACACTGGCCATGTGATATCCACAATACCCTCCACGACAATTGTTTTACAATCTGTGACTGATCCGATCATGAGCCATTGACAACTATTTTTTGCCTGATGCATATTATATTACTGGATAAAGTCCAGTTGGAGGAAAAAACTTTTCCTAATTATATAGATGACTAATTCTACTGTTGCAAAACAACTGCAACAACAGTATTTTAGTCCAACCGGGATAAAGCCAGCTTTCCCAAGGTAAAAAATTGCACACGGAAAATTATTAACTGAGATAAAATCGTTATTAACCGTGAGTGAAATTGAGAGATTAACCATAATAGAACCAGAGAAGAGTAGAAATAAGTTTTTGAACAAGAACATAAAAGATTATCGGAGACTGAACCACAACACACCTGTAGAATTGATCTAGAGAGATCAACCAGAGATAAGAAACAATTACCATCTGAGTTACAGTTGCATGATTTTATCAAAATTCCGAAGAACGAATTTATGAGCGATGTTTGGTCAACGTTTAAAATTGATGGTGATGGAACATTTATCGATTCCACCACGAACGATAAGATGGCGGCTACTATTATTAATAATCTTGCTGATGACAGCAAGTATATATTAGAATAAAAAAAATTATTGTTAGCGAAGATGGTCCGACTTGGATTATTCGTGATAAACTCGACCCTGTCAAGGCATCAAAGTAACATAACAATGTCGTCATAATAGATAAAAATTCTAAACCAGGTATTTTCACCGGAATTGACAAAAGATACTATAATAACGCATATCCTGTGACAGCTGTAGTTTACGCAATTTATCGTTTAAATGAACCGGACATAGCTACTCTTGCTCCCATGAAAACAGGCTCGCTAAATTGTGTGGCTCACCATGTAAGAGAAAATTTTGAAAACTCAAAACGCGGGAATGAACTTGCAGAATCACGAATAAAACATTGGACAGTGGGAAAACTCTCTTATCAACGGAGCTAAGATTGATGATGTGGTTATGTTAGAAAAAACATTAAAGATTCCAATAATTGTAAAAAATAACCAATAAGATTTTGTACAATTCTGGCAAATACTGTAGTAGGGATGCTCCAATAATTTTATCTGATCATAATTCACATGTGTGAACCAACTCGGTGACGAAATTTCCAAGGGAGAGAATAATACGATTTCATGATGGCGATATCTACGAAGAAATCTACAACACAGTGACCCTGCATCGGTCTGGCTATTTCAAGGATATAACTCTGAGTCGGATGAATTAACATTTGATCAGTTTGTTCTGCCATCTGGCTTTCTTTATTAGAAGGAATCACTCCTACGTGCGATGAAACAGATTGCGGTAACATGTGACGTCGACAACTCGTTAACTGTTTTACAACGTCGTCTATTGTGGCTCATATAGCCCAACAAAAACATAAATGGCGTCCAACTCTAAAAGAATTTCTTGATGATATATCACAATGCTTTCTTGAGTTTGGCTATGGTAGTCTTTGGAATACAAAATATAATTCCTCCAATATGATTTCTGTTGACAATGTCGCTGCTTATCCGGTGGCTCTTCTTGGACTTGGCGAGTGTCAGCCATATTTGGAATGATTCGGTCATCCAACACACGAAATTACATGAGTTGCAATAAACGGGCCACTACCAAATATCGATCTTACTGGATTTGCGGGTATACCAATTTGGTTCGGTCTTCATTTAAATAAACTTGATACCAGTGTCAATCTCAACGACTGTTGCGCAAAGAATTAGCATGGTTAGGCTCTAATAGTGCTATTACGATATATGTTGGACATTAACATTTTATCGTCTTTAACTGTAACCTCTGCGATAATTTCAAACAAATTACCAATACCTGTCAGGTTAGCACAAGACGACAAAGATATGTGCAGAAAAATTAACGGTTAGTTCACTCAAGATTCATCATCTTATAATGCACATCGTTGTACAAGATTAATCATTGATCCAGCCGAATTAGATTTTTTTGTCAAGAACACAACAGCTAAAATATTTCTTGGTGTCACTGAGAAATGCAATCATGCAAGATGGAGAAAACGTAGGTACAATATTTATCTACTACGAAGACAATTCTCCTCAGTTTACTCATTTGAGATCATCTATGCTGGCATATTCGTCAATAAAGCTATTATCGATGATCAATAGATTTCCCAATGACGTTGTTAGAGTCGCCAAGGATTCTTTTTATATTGACAAATCAAAAATGAATCTCGTTGAGACATTTATTTATAAGGACACTGCGGATACTCATTGGGGTTCGTGGCGAATAAAACACGAACAAATAGGCAGTTATCTCGGGTCAGATGACGTTAAAGCAACGATAATTTATCACAGATTTCATCAGCGCTGTCAATACATGATGCAATCACGAGACATAGCATTGTCTATCTGAATGGTCCTGGTGGTTCTGGTAAAACAACGCGTGCGATAGAACAATTTAGAAATTCAGATATGATTGCGTTGACGCCAACTCAGCGGCAGGCCAGAGAGATGCAACATCGTGGTGTCAGCGCATGCACGTATCATAGTTTCTTTAGATGGCGTGGTGATGAATGGACCCCCGAACGAATGGAACAAAAATATATCCAGAGAATAATTATTTGGGACGAAATATGCACGATGTCTAAGTATATTTTAACAATATTTCTAGATTGCCTAACGAGGAAAATCACGGCAATTATTATGTGTGGCGATCCAGGGCAATCTCCGCCATTTACTGGAGAATTCCCACATGACTGGTTGCGCAATTACGTTGGCTACTACGAAGAAATGTTGAATGATCATCGATCACATGATGAAATATTACGACAGTTAAATTCGCTATTCAAGCAGAAAAAATTCAATGTGAAATCATGCGTGCTGTAATTCCAGAGACACCAATGTCTGATTTCTGGAACTCATAGCGACCTAACGATCTAATAGATGTATCCAGGACAATTGTACGAGATTCACTTTAGCGTAAATTATTTGATTTTCACAAACAAAAATTTCCATCTCATCCAGTCCCGTTATGTTACCGCCCTGCAGATACAAGTCAGCAAAATATACTCATTGACATTCATGGAACGGGCATGAAACAAGAACTCGTTCTTAATGATATCGTCGGGGTTCCAGTAGAGGCAATACAACAAGCGCTGTCGCCGTCGAAGACGCAAGTCGCTGAGTGACCAAACCCATCGTGCTGGACTCTGGGATATGCAATACCAATTCATTCGTCTCAGTGATTAACAATATCAGATACCAATATCTAGAAATAAAACAAAAATATCTCAGTTACACGGGGTTTTCTACGAGTTGAAGTTGCCAACAGCGTCTTCGACGCCACAAACAACAACGTCACCAGGAATTATGAACGCGGTGTATACAAAATTAGCTGGTTACGCGCGAGATGGCAAAAACAAAACAGCACCAGATTGATCTGGATGTGGATTTGATTTGACTGTGGAATTTGTCATGACGCTGAACAACGACAAAGTAACCACTGCGCCTGCTGTAACACAATACTGTTTCGGCAATATTTTGCTAATGACGTGCGACAATTTACAGTAGACAGAATCGACAGTAGTCTCGGCCACACACGCACAAATGTCGCGTTGACATGTCTTGAATGTAACAGACGTATATGAACTTCGTTCCTCAGAGCTAGTGATTCTTGTTAGAGTTTTTTGTTGGCGCGTATCCAAGCTGGTGGTAACTGGGTTTTCAGGAATTACCTGTAATTGTTCACGGACAAATACACGTTGAGAAGCTGTTAAATGTAGTCTGTAGATTGAAGGACGCACAGTAAATCTTACCACACTGGAAATTTTATGTGTTGTTACACTCCACACGGGATCAGTTGCTCATGCTGCACCACCCTCAAGTTTATCAGGTTCATATAAATACCACACTGTTACTTTACTACCCAACACAGGTAATCGTGGTATATGTCTTTTTGCAATTGCATCGACAGGCTTCATGTTAATTTCACGAGTGATATCATTGTTTAACGCGGCCACTACCTGAGGTAGTCTCGCAACTCATTCAAGAGATCTGTGTTGAACGCGCAGCGTTCCGCTCAGTAATTCTTGGGCATATTTATGTCCAAAGATTCGCTGTGCAAGGGTTTGATTAAATCGTTCAAAGATTGCCTGATCGCGATGTATCGCGGTGTGTCCACATCTGCATTTTTCACGTTATGCTGTTGCATTAGCTTCGTTACTGCACAGATAAATTCTTTGCCAGGATCAACCTGTAACAGTTGTGGCCATCGTAATGGAACTCGGGAATAAATTCGTTAAAACGCTGCTGAGATTTCAGTTGCTGTTTTAACCGATACCGGTTCAGCCTCTTGGTATCTACTTGCAACGTCTACGACAGTCAACGCTTATTTGCATGTGCGCTGTTTATATACGTCATATGGTAAAAGCAAGATACCTGCCTGATAAACTTCGTTTGATGCGCTGACATCAAACCGTCCATGTTGAATCGTTTTGGGATGTTAAAGATACATTTACCATATGACCTGTCGTGACAACCAATCTGCAGCTACAGCGCGTGTGAGACCTGCTGCTGTACTCTCCAATATCCTCTTGGACTATAATAAATCGATCCATTATTTCATTGTTGGCGTTTAATTGCCAGCTCAGGGAGCTACGCTCCCAACATTATTTTACCTTTCCTCGCCAATCTAATCAACCAATTCGCGAGTGATTCTCGTATGTTTTTATTCTTTATCGAATTCAGCGTGTGAATTAACTTAATTTCCGCGATATGTCTTTGTTGTAGATCTGGATTTTTATCCGCGACATCATGGACATGGCACGCTTGATTAATCGCATTTACCGGAAATTCACCTGGTTTCAGTTGACTCTTTTCGTGAAGTCTAATATCAAGGCGAGTTCCTTGACCAAAATAATTATATCCTGGAAATTTGTTTTGCCCAGGATACTTAGCCCATGGCGTTCCAGGTGTTTTCCCGAGTGCCTTAGCAATATCGACGCCCGATGTAGCAACAGGAATACTCAGAAACTTATATTTTTGTGCCGCATTTTACACATATACCTGTAAGTGCCGGCGTGTTATTTTTCAACGTGATTGCTCTCAGAAATTTCGTACCAGTGACTGTTTTGCATCGAACACAATAAAAACTCATGATCATAAATAATATTATAGTTGTACAATATGAACGTGATTGACTTTTCAGCAACACGTGAGCAAGCACTGGTCAAGGATCATCCAGTGTTACCAAATTCCATTCGAGCTATTATAATTGGTCCATCTAGGTCAGGGATAACACAATTGTTGCTCAAACTGATAATGAGGTGGTTCATATGTAGCGCCATCTGTGGATGAACAACGATGCTATAATGTTCTTAAGGAATTTAATGAATCTTCAGTGGCTGAAAACGATGTTATTGCATTTATCACAGATATCGATGAAGCGCCGTCCGTCGAGGATCTTAACGGGGATATCAACAATCAAGTGGTTTACAATAATATCATGCTTGACAAACAAGCAAATCTAGCCAGAATATTTTCACGGGGTAGACATAAAAACACATATGTCATTTACGTCACTCGTCAGTGCAGGCAGATTCCCAAGGTAATTAGAGATTATTTCAATTGTTTGGTTATTTTAAAAGGGGTTGACGCACATACCCTGAGAACTATTTGTCAGACATGGTGTCCCGGCGACATGGACATAAACAAATTTAGAGTTTTCTTGGCACATGCTCAGAAAACTCCGCATTGATTCATCACCGTATGTTTGCACGATCCAGCAGCACGTTATCGAATTGGTCTCGATAAAATCTTTTATTAAAGAAATGCATTTTTTGTATAATGAACCAGGAAAACATTAACGAGATTATCTCTACGGTCGAACAACTGCAGCAAGATAGTCTCGCGGTTCAACTCGAGGTTAAAAAAAATCAACGATGATTTTGAGATGATACAGCAGCAACGTGAAGAGGGCAGATATACACTTGCGGTTGAGTACAGATTTATCAAATTACTCCAACGCGAAATAGAATTGTCATTGAGTGCCATTGAGAACATACGATCAGAGTTGTCTCGACAATATGAAACTAGAGCGGCTGTAAGTGCACGTGCGAGACAGGAAAAATAACTTGTGTCAGATTGCTTGCTATCCGCCTCTAAGATTCTAGTAGAATGTGAAGCATTCCTCAAGGAGGAATAGCCCAAACAACAACAACAAAAATTAATAACAAAAAAACCCCACAACAAATTAACAACAAAATATTTGTTGGTTTTTTTGTGTTATTTGTGTGATGTTGTTAATTTTTTTCATCATAGTGTGCCGTTATGATCTGTCATGCACATACAAACCAACAGTGAATTCTTTACAACGATTGTCCAATAAATGCCCGTCTTAGTCGGTTATACTAAAAACTTATTAGTGTCAGCGATGGATTATGACATCGTAAATAAACAGAAATAGTGGGCACCAACACAATCGAATGACCCGGCGGAACATTTGGAGAAAAGCTGTAAAGAACATATCCATCCTGGGCCTGCTCTTGGGATGCCTTCCCTGAAGCGGTATAGCTATCGTCGACTGCGTCATACACTAGATTTGCAGAAATCTTTCACGTGATATTGACAATGCCTGGAGACACATGACCACCATCACTTTTAGGATCGTTGTTATGTCGGAGAATATTTGGAGAGGGTTGGTTTTTCCTCCATGGTGTATAGATCGCTTGAAAATATTCGTCAATTATATCATTGCGATCCTTCTCCATTTTGTTCGTATCCAACCCGCGTAGTTTGAACGTACTCAGTTGATCTTGGGTGAACTTAAAATAATCAAGAATCTTCTTTTTATAACCGAAATCTTCACGAGTTCTTTCGACAGCTATTCCTGTTGAAAGGCAAGCATTAGCCCTCACATTCTTCAGATGTATTATTGTGTTAATGATTTTGTTTTGTTAAGATCATCATTCGGATATTCAGTCACATACTTCTCAAATAGCGCCAGTAGATTACGCTGCATATTTTCATATTCCTGGACAATCTCGCTGACGAGTTCTTCTATTCGAGAAACATTCACTATGCGCTCTTTTTCATACACTACCTACCTATTGAATAGTTACCAGTACTTTGGCATTTTTATGAAACGATTTCCTCCCGGTGAATAACCAGAAAGCGTTGGTTGTGGTAGTCCAGTATAAATCGGCGTTGGCAGCGACCACCCCAGCATGATTCTGATGGACGATTATTTATTAATCAACGGCGTAATTGGATTCCGTAGAATCCGATGTCGATATTTCAATGGCAGGGCTCAGCTTTGGCTTGTGTACCTTGACAGCGATCTTTGATTCTTTTCTTGGTATCGATTTAATTCTGCGCTGAAGTTCATCATTGATTTGTTCCATTTGATATGATCATGTTCGTACTCTGACAACTTCCCAGATTGGGACTTGCTTTCCTCGATTTCATGTGAAAATACCAGTGAGCTGTTAGCATCTAATGCACCAAATGATATTTCTCTGATATTTGGCCAACTGTAATAAAGTCGTACTTGTTCCAATGCAATATCAAGTGACCGACCATTAAAAGCTTTTATCGGAGATGGAAAGCCAGTATCGAAATCTGGCCGTGTTGACGTCGCTGATATTACTGTGGTCGGCGGCGGCGTTGTGTTAGCGATGACCTGCTCCAGTCGTGTGCTTATCTCTGCGGTCATTATTACCTATACGGCGGATTCTAAATGTTGTGTTGGCAATGTTGGCATGGTTATGTTTGCGTTCTTGTGATATCGATAATAAATATCCTTAATTTCAGCAAATTCGTTGTCTGATAGTGCACCGTCGTTTAACCCTCTGACAGTATTGATGATATTTTTATTCACGCATATGTCGCCGCGTAAGTTATTTCTGTGTGATAGTGCAAGTTTTTACTGGCAAATATAGATAATATTGAGTATATCAGCAACACCGACAACAACAGATACACCTATTCCAACCACGGGCATTTCTTCCAGCGATGCCTTCCACGCACAGGCTTGATTGTACCGAGAGGACTGTGTGGGATTCATTATATGTTATGCTAAGTCAACAATTGAGGTGTTTTCGCGACGAATTCCAGACACCAACAATACGTCTTTGCGGTTAATATTTTGTCTTCTGGATACAGTATCGATGTTTCTTCTGCATTTTGATTTAACACGACTGAGACGGTTCCGGAAAATCTATGGGAGGAATAACGCCATAGATATGTCATAATTATTCTAAATTTAGCTCCGCTAAACACGGAGAGCATGTCCACCCAGGTGACCTCAGCCATATGTTTGATGGAGTTGTTTTGTTGGGGCCATGTTGATGATTCAGCCGCCATGTTGATGAGCGGAGTTGTGTGAATTACAATATCTTTAATATTTTTGATCTTTTTCAGCTATGTCAACTAGGTATGTGCGAATTTCAGCAAGTTTAATGTCCGCGATCGTTGGATTTCCACAGAAATTATCCATGGTTCTATTTATGTTTCTACGAAAATTTGTAAACGCAGTTACATGAAGATTATATTCAGATCTGAATGTGGTCAGTCCATCATTGATTATTATTTAACGAGGTCATCATTGGGATTTACTGTTTTTCACGTATTTCTTCGTTACAGCGTCATCGTTAGATGCTGGTTCTCTCATTACAATGCTATTTCCGCTCATGTTGAGATCTCCAGTCATTATATCGCCGGGTTTAGCAACACATTTACCGATCTCAGTTCTGATAGTGGAGTTGTTGTTGTCCACGTATTTTGTGATGTCACGTCATCGTCTGAGTTTAGTTATGTCACACTGGTAATTGTATTTTTGCTCATGTTGAGATTGGAATACATTATATCTCCAATTCTTTTAATACGTCCAGTAATCTCTCCCATGATTGTTAGAATTAATTCCTCCGACTCTTTAATCTTACTGGTTTTAGTAAACACCACTAAATTATTTCTGTCGCGCCTGAAACTCGCAGAATAATGTCTATCAACGAGATACTGCTGATCTTTAACCGTCCTTGCTGATCCTGAAAAACAACAAACAACTTTATTTGGGTCAACATCGGCGAGACGCATTACATCGGCAAGTTCGTCTCGTGTCGTATATTTGGATAAATTAATATCACTGGGACCTTTGCGCGTAGCAGATCTTCCGTAAATATATATTATTATAAACCATTAACCTGTTTAAAACGACTGTTGTGTGACCTACTATAGCTCGATCATAACAGTTTCTCAGCATAACAATGAATGTAATAGTCTGAAATTTCTTTATTAATTCTGGTAATGTTCTGTACATTATGCTAATCTCACTCGGATTATTTATCTTGAAAAAGATAGATTATTTTGGGGATGAATTAATCAACCTATGATTACCCTCTATCAAATTTACTTCAATGCCGTTTAAATCTATCCTATTAACATCATACTCATCCTTTTCTTTGCGAGAACTATTTGGGACCGATATTCTAAAATATCCTGATGATTACTTATACTTACTGTTTGGGTTTCACAACCAATTAATGTTGTCCTTGGGGAAAAAGATGGTAAATGAATTTGTATAAATGGACTCTTTATATCATCCTGTATCTCATTTATACTAGTGTTTAGATCATCAATATCAGCATTTATATTTGCAATCTTAGTATGTATCTCTGTGATCTCTTTCCGAAGTTCTTCAACAAATTTTGATGTTTCTGCGACCCCTGAAGCAAACATTTCGATAGATGACTAGATCACTAAGTTGTGTGCGAATGTCAGCGAACTTAGTGCTCACGACTATTGTGTTTCCAAAAAAGTCATAGGCGACCTGAAGAAGAATCTGATAATCTGAGATGGCTCGTAAACGCGGTTACATGACCATGATACTCAGACCGTAATGTAGTTAATCTATCACTCGCTGTTGTTAACGAGGTCCTTATCGCGGCATTATTGTCGTCCATGTACTTCTTCGTCGTAGCGTTATCAGCTAATTTCGGTTCTCCGAAACTAGCGATTCTATTTCCAGTCATGACTAGTAAACCAGTCCTTGAACCACCGGCTATAGGAACATATGTACAAAACGATGCGATTGATTTATTCGAGTCTTTTATATTTCCGTTGCCGGTAAATACCACCATGTTATCGTTGGTTGCACCTAAAACTCTCAGGATAATATAGGTCCATTAAATATTGCTCGTCTGCCCTGAAAAATAACCTCATCCGGAGCATCCCCGTTGAAACGAATAGGATCAACAAGTTCATCTCACGTCACATACGCAGACAGATCTACTTCACCAGGGCATTTATGTGTAGCAGACCTTCCGTTCATATCAAACATTATAAACCATTAACCTGTTTAAAACGACCACTTGTGTATTCGTGCACGACTTTTATGCGGCATCGCTGATGACCTTGACACGGCGTTAAGTACCCCAAGCACTTCTTGACCGCATATAGGTGGATCCGTTAATGTCTGTGTTGGTAAAGTTGAATACCAGATCGGAGTGCTTCGCACTCTGCTGATACTGTAAAAATTCTCTCGAAGTTGCCAGTCCATAGGAATCAAAATAAAAAACCTCCACGTGGATCAACCGCGTACGCAGCCCAATGAGTACCAGAGCGGGAACTTCCATCGAGATTAATGATATCGGTTTCAACACAGTTTGGTTTTTCCGAAAGTCGATCACACTTGAAAACACCTCTGAAGTTTTTGTCTGTTTAATCGCCAAGCAGCATCAAGTAAATTAAAATTGGACATGGGAAGCTTTAACGAAGCGTCTCCGACAGTCTCAGACCTTGACCATACCGCGTTCCCGGTAATCTTAGACCCCGTGCTTTTATTGTTTGAAGGTGTTTATGCAATTAGCGCTGGTAACTCCGCTAGAAACGGAAATATACCTCCAGTTTTTGTTGTGGCACTGATTACATTCGCAGATAGATAAAGTCAAGCACCAGTTTTTGATATCTTGGCTTCATTGTAGTGTTTAAGCTGACGTTTAGTCAATGATAATTTATTTGGGCACTGCAACGCCATTGATTTCAGAGTTACTTTTACCACAGAATTCTTCTTCGATGCAGATTGCATTTTTTTTTAAACCAGACCAAGTGTCAGAGTAACATTGACGTGATGATATGACATTATGACATCATAAATAATCTAATTACATATTTTCTACGGGCGCATCAATGACTCTCGTTCGTCCACCAACGCCTTCAAGCGACATTGTTTTGTCAGACAAAATAACAGCGATTGCTCTGTAACCACCAGGACCAGCCGGTAATACACTTATTCGAGCTCGGAAGTGTATTGTTGAAGACTGATTGCCTCAACAAATCTAGGTGATCTAGTGAAAATAATGTATCGGATATAGCGTTTTGAAGTTCCGCTGAGATATCTGCAAACCAGTATCAACATTCTGATCAAGCCCCATGAATGTCATCAATCGATGTTACGCACGTGCAACATGATTGAAGTTGGAATTCCATGATGTCCATTTATTCTCAGAGAAACTTCATTAACCCCGAGTGTCAAACACCTTTGGCATCAAAACCAGTGTGTCAAAAACGTTTGGCATCAAAACCAAATAGAAAAATCGTTCATTTCAAGACAAATTCTCAATCTTTTGGATTCTTACCCGTTGTACTAAGCAATGTCTTGATAACGCCATCCTTTATGTGCAATCTCGTCACTATTTCTCATCATGTTTCTGTCTGGTCATGGAGGTAATGTTTGTTACGAGAGAAACAGGCACATTTTAAATCAAACGAGTATCCATTAGGTTTGCAATTACAGCACTGGGTGCCATGGATATAATTATAATTAAGTCTAGAAAGCACGTTTAGAGTGTTTCGTGTTAAGGTATGCTACAGGGCAAGTAAAGAGATACATGTTACATTAGTAAGTCAAGTTATTAGAATAATTTCCTTTGAAATGTTAAATCTGTACCTTTTTCTTTACATTTAGATGATGTACGTTTATCAACGAGAATCGTTTCTTGTTTGTGACTGTTGATTTCGAAATTATTACGACTCTTTGGTATTTAAACGAGTCACAAGAAAACCAACTAGCTTCGAATAATTGAAAATATAATTGATTTCACTAAAATACTATGTAATATAGTTATAATAATAATAAAAGTTACACGTAATCCGAGTGAGTTCCAAAAGTATTACAGAATGATAGTCTATATTTAATGATGTATCAACAATACAGAAGAATCGTTATGTTATAATCCCAAAATGACTTTAAATGAATTCACAGTAATTTCGTACAGCTATTAAATCAAAATAGTCATTAAATGAATGAATATTAAAACGCTGTACAAAGTTATTTCGCAACTTTTTTTAATCACATATCTTTAAGCGCCTTTGTTTAAAGCTATTAAGCAGTTGTGCCGTTAAGATATTTGTTCAGTATGAACACTGTAGAACGTAAGGCCTTTTAAGCACCATACAAATAAATCGAAAAGCAAATTATGTCCGCACCAGATAATTAATGCCAGTCTAAAAAGCTGAATGCTGAAACCAAAGAAAGCAATATTTGTTAGTAATAGCTTTGTAATACATATATGACTTCATAGTATCGTGTCAATGGTTTTGACAACTAATTAAATATATCGTTCTAACCCAAACAATAGTTATCGAGGTTAATTGGTGGAGTCGCGATCCTGACATCTGATTCTGTATTACGCAATATTCTAAACATACTCATTTCCTCTCATTTTTGGAGCAGATAGCGTTACATCAAACCGGAAAACTAATAATTTCAGGGTATTGTATATACGAATTTTGGAATTATGTTTTGTGAAGAACTTCGGGGTAAGACTGCTATCTTTACAAAGCAAGAAATAAATTCTAAATGGAACAGTACCAACTATTTAAACCGACAACAATTTGCTAAAATTTTTTAACATGAAATATGTCTCTTTGTCTCAATATAAGTTAACAAGACTCGGATAATTACTTCCAGCACAAAACACCTGCAATGCTCTAAGATAGATATTGATAAATACAGCATGTTAGATTCGTTTATAATTTTTATTCAGCTATGTAATGCTTTGCACGAAATATTGTTAAAAATAAAACAATTATATTTTTTCCAACGAAGATATTGTCTGATACGTATTAAGTGGTGCAGAGAAGACTAAAGATGAATTAAGAATAACAACTGTGTTTCGCAACGACAAGTACAATATTAGAGGAACCATCAGATAAGTTGTACGTCGCAATTTTGTGCGATCTGATACCCAAATATCATTAAGTTCTATTTTTTGTTTTTAGTAATTCTGTTCATTTTGAGGACCCCAAAGCAATAAAGGAGTTTTTGACTTTTTAAAATGTGATTTGCAAATACAATTAAAGCATTTTGACATCGCCTAGTAAATATAGCTTGCTTATAGTTATTTACCGTATCGTTTTGGATGAGTAAATATAGCTCATGAGCATCTTTGATGCAACAGATAAAATATCAGAAAGATTTGACCGCTCATGAATATTATAATTAATGTTGATGGAAGATTTCCAGTCTAAAGAGGTCTATGCAGAGAAGTAGTGTGTAAGAATTAATTCAATCAAGCGAAGAGCTTAAATATCACTTTATTTATTGAACATAACATTCTTACAGCATTTTGTAAATTCATCATCGGAAAATTAGCTTAATTAAAACTAATTCACACAAAATTTACTAATGTACCTATACAGTTAAATTGGTCTCCTCTCAAGTACATGAATTGACAAAGAATATAGATAATATTATTAAATTGAAAAGTATTAGTAGTATTGTGTGTTATTGTGGGACACATAAATACAATCGTTATGAGAGAAAAGGGGAATTCAAAAGTTTAATTCTATGGCGACACTGGAAAATGTAATGTTAAATCAACATCACATTTCCTCTTGTCTCAATAAATATTTATGGTTTTAGTAGAAAAATAATTTCATTGGGACAAGGGGAAAGCTAAAGTCCAAAATGTCAATAGCTTGAACATACACTTGACTGACCAGCACCTAGACATACTGAACGGATGTTGGTTAGCCAAAGCGTACGTTCAATACTTTGACATAAAATCATTAACTTTCCCTTGTTGTCATCTTTGTACATAAGAACAAAGAAACAACGAAGTTATTGCGACAATGGGAATGCAGTTTAAATCGGTACTATAAGCAACTTTATGCTGATGCATTATAATTGTCCTCTAACTTCTTTACCTTTACTATTGTAAAATAATTCACATACAAATTTGTTTATTAAAGTATCATTTTAGTATTTGAAAGAAACAGACTATTGCAAATGTTATCATATATAAGTCAGATTTATTATAATGACAAGAAAAACATTGAGCTCAGTTTTTAAGTGCTATTTATCAGTCATTTTCAAAGACCACCTTTTTGACAAAATGAACAATTGCAACTCCATTTCCTGAAAATCGGCAGAAGGCTATTTAATCAAATTTGACTGAGAATATGTAGGATTCAACGTCTGCTATATGTGGCAAGATAATGCCAATCCACCATCAATACCATCTTTAGAAAATACAACTTTCACGTTTTCTTTCAAAGACTGCTAAAAGGACTACGCACTAGAGTATTTCTCTTTTATACACATTATATTGAATCGAAGATACATATGAATGCATATTGAAATAGAAAAAGAAAACAATCATTTAAAGTATTAGATCGCAGAAACAAACAAAAGAACAAATAAACAAACAAGTAGATCACAAACAACATTTAACATGATTGGCGAATTGCAGAAAGCATTCGTCTAGCACAGAGTACCTGAGTAATGTTTTAACGTGTAACTATTATGTCATTATGAGTCAGGTGCCTGAAATCTCATGTGTCTTATTATTCTGGTTCTTGCCGATACTATATTTGCTCATATAACATTTAACATGATTGGAGAATTACAGAAAGCATCCGGCTAACACAGAGTACCTGTTTAATATTTTAACACGTAACTATTATGTCATTATGAGTCAGGTGCCTGAATTCTCATGGGTATTATTATTTCTGGTTCTTGTCGATATTATATTTACTTATATAACATTTAACATGATTGGATATTTGCAGAAAGCATCCGGCTATCACAGAGTACCTGCTTAATATTTTAACATGTAACTATTATGTCATTATGAGCCAGGTGCCTGAATTCTCTTGGGTCTTATTAGTTCTGGTTCTCGCCGCTACTATATTTGCTTATAAACTTCATATGAACATGATGAACCGTGTGCGTCAACGATTTGTTGAATCGTTTGATGCTAAGGGTCGGATAAGTCGATTTGTTGTTTCTCAGAAGAAAAAACTTGTCTATGGCTTTTAGTTTTCATGTTTTTTGATTTGTTTGTTTTAAAACCAATTCTGATAATACACTGATAATGCAATTTAATTTCAAACAGAAAATGCTTTACCTCTTCTGCTTCGTTCTAAACGTAATTATTGCTTGATGTGGTTTAGAAACGCATTACTTTCTACAATCCAAAATAATAAACTATTGCGTAATGTATATTGTTTAAAACAAATAAATAAATAATAAATAATTAAATCAATTAACTTTGTTATATATTAATATAATAATGCTGAGAATGACCAAAGGTATCATCGACTATAGTCTAACGATGCTTCACACCGCTAAAGGTGCATTTTGTTGCCATACGCGGCGTGGGAAGCAAATGATCACTAACATAGTCAAATGCGTTTCCATTAAAGTCGTTCTAGATGCTAATTCTCATCACCGACCATTTTCGTAATGATGGCGAGTAATAAATCTAATTCAACAAATCGTTTGTACAAATTAGTTGGCCTAGATAAAGTATTTCGGTTAAGACGGTATGCCAATTCACCGGACAGTGATAGAATGATAATATTCTTTCTAGTACCCGGTACAGCAGCTTAATGCAATGTACAGCAGCCAACATGCTCATCCTAAGCAATTTTGTATTTTTGTGACAATTGTTTAATATTACTAGGCAATAAAAATATATTGTTACGATTTCAATAAAACGTAGTTGCAGCTGTATATACATTTTAAAGGATTAGTTACTCAGATCAATATTTTTCTTCCACTGCCTGAAAGCGGTACTACCGGCAAGTTTTGATGTGAAAAAAGCAATTCTTATAATAATGGCCTGAATCTTCAGAAATTTAAAATACGACCCGGTAAAAAAAAAATCAGTAAACAGGGCATTCACTGTGAGGACTGATTAGTATGATCTTAATTTTATGCGAAATTGGCATCACTTACATTATCAGTATGCACAGGGGATAAAGGTTAGAAAATCATATGGTGTAACTGATTTCGTTAAAAATTTTGAATGAAGAATTATAGTTTGTACCTTTGATAATTAGGACCATTAAATAACTGATCCTGGAAGAGAAAAATGTACTAAATTCTGCATGTTTGTCATATCAGCACTGTGCATAAAATGTGGTTGTGTTTTTTGTACACAGTTCAGTACAGTACTCTGCATCGGAAAATAATCGGAATAATTATTAATGAAGTTAGAGGAGGACGATAGTAGCTATATTAATAATTTACAAAGAGTATGGTGTTATTAGCCTCGATCAATGTAGGTCATGAAATAAATCCTTTATGCTCATCCTTTCATCGACCTATCACTGTACACGCACACACCGGCAGGCGTAACTTGTGATCTCTTCAGCATTTTGCTTATACGTGCATGTGTGAACACCTTATAAATAGAGAACGGAAGAAAGAACGAATTGTCAAGACTGAATTAATATTTCATAATTGAAAGCGATCGTATAAAGTAACAAATCTAAAGTAACCAACCTCTTCGTGCCATGTATTACAATGGACTTTTCGTATAGCGATCTTTATGATTTTGAAAATGACACTGATTTGTTATGATTGTTCACGTCTTTACTCCTTTTTTCCTGCATGAACATTCGAGTGAGAAAGTCTTTGCATCTTCTTTCCAACAGAAAAACTAATATATATATATATATATATATATATATATATATATATATATATAT